>SNQJ01S0028531.1:166943-178823 GCA_010110895.2 Picea sitchensis | reverse complement strand
TCTCTTCTGCGTGCGCTCTGGTTTCAATAAAGCACCTGCCTGAAACCTTTGATGACACTTGTGTCTGATGTTTAATGTTCTTTTTCCATTTTCGTAGTATTATTTGCTTTTAGTTCATAGTTAGATTATAGTTTGTTTTTGTTTATATTAACCGTTTTGCTCCACAACATCCTGTTCTGCCTTGCCAAGCCCAACAGGGCATGCTAGCGTTCCTATTTTTGCTCACCCGGTGACGATTCGAACGCGAACACAATACATATGTGACCATCGTTGGGATTGTCGATAACCGAACACACTCACTAGTCATTTCTCTATCCTTGCTTGAGAATATTGTCGGCCCCCGGATGTGGTTATAAGGAGGATCGAAATATCGGGTGATCGAACAATTTTCCACACGGAAGAGCAGTTGTATAGACCCCTGCCACGTTCATGCATGCACGACATCGGAAACCTATACGTCGATGCTCCCTCTATCCTGACCAATGCATCATTCAATGACAAATAAATGTGAACCTCTTTCCTCGATAACTAGGCCTCTGAAACATAGTTGTCAAGGCACCTGGAGGAGGTGGAGAACACACGGCAATCGTTCGACCATAGGTGAGGAGAACAATAGGTACACAAGAAAATCAATGAAGTAGTTAACATTAATGGAATGCATTACAACAACCTTTATGGTTGGATCCTCTGGGCTTTCAAGCCAGGGCAGTATGAAAACAAAGGGTGGTGAATATTTCACGTTAGTCGATGATCCTAGGAACCACAGGAATTGGTCGAATGCTCAGAGGTGTGCAGTAGGTGTGCAACCTAGAATGCTCGAGCAAGGGAAAGAAACCACAGTCGACTACGCTGCAAGCTAACTCTCAATCCACCATGGATAAACGCTCTCCTTGGGCTTGGTAAACAGGTCACGAGTGAAATGGATCCCTGAAGAGGTTATCTTCATGGATACAGATGATGGGGCTCACCTTCAGAGCCTTCCTCAAGCAATGAAGGTGAGAATATTCCCACCACCCGTGAGACGCCAGTGTGGAAGCAACAGTTTTTCAAGAAGCAACTTTGCCTCACATCCGAGAGAAACTGGAGGAGGTAGAAGCTGACATCAGGATGGAACAGACTATGACACCAACTAAGGAGGTGAATGAAGGTATCATTACCTGGGTTCCTGACATAGGAAGCTCGGGTGGGCATCAATCCAAATATTGGAAAATGATAGAACTATACTAGCATTTAAAAAATGTTTCCTCGTCAAATGTTGCAGACACGTGAGGAAGCACAAAACACCATTAAGCTCTAGATAGACGAATTCCATATACTCCCTCGCGAAGTTCTTTCATGACTCCCTTCCACCATCTCAGCAACGACAACATAACATAGTCTAGCAAGACGACAACACCAACCCCTCCCTATGAGCCTATGGATCCCCCTCGATCTAAATAATTAATATGCTTTTCTTTCTTTTATTTTTATATAATGAAAAGAAGGTATCACCATATTTTATCCTTAGAAGCTATCAAAATTCTATATATAAATATTAGCTAGTTAGATAGAGGGTAGATAAAAATTTGATTCAAACTATTTGGACATAGAAACTCGTTCTTTATTGTTGGTTTAGTTTTCTTAGTGGAGAACTAGCAGCTAAGAATTTTTGTGTGAATTATTTACAACTTGGTTTAGTTTTCTTAGTGGAAAACTAACAACAAAATTTTATATATAAATATTATTTAGTTAGATAGAGGGTAGATAAAAATTTGACTCAAACTATTTGGACATAGAAACTTGTTCTTTATTGTTGGTTTAGTTTTCTTAGTGAAGAACTAGTAGTTAAGATTTTTTGTATGAATTATTTACAACTTGGTTTAGTTTCCTTAGTGGAGAATTAGCAGCAAAATTCTATATATAAATATTATCTAGTTAGATAGAGGGTAGATAAAAATTTGACTCAAACTATTTGGACATTATTTATTGTTGGTTTAGTTTGCTTAGTGGAGAACTAGTAGTTAAGATTTTTTGTATGAATTATTTACAACTTGGTTTAGTTTCCTTAGTGGAGAATTAGCAGCAAAATTCTATATATAAATATTATCTAGTTAGATAGAGGGTAGATAAAAATTTGATTCAAACTATTTGGACATAGAAACTCTTTCTTTATTGTTGGTTTAGTTTTCCTAGTGGAGAACTAGCAGCTAAGACTTTTTGTATGAATTATTTACAAATTGGTTTAGTTTGCTTAGTGGAGAACTAATGAGAACTAGTGGAGAACTAGCAGCTAAGACTTTTTTATGAATTATTTACAACTAAAACAATACATTTTTTCATATTTACTTAAAAAAAAAAATGGCAATACAAAAAATATTTCCACCTTAACAAAATTTAAAATTAAAATATTTTAAAATTATTAAATAAATAACACATTATTTAATATGACACATTCAATTTATGATGAACTTACTAACAATGACTTGGGTAACTCCTTAATAAAAAGTGTTCATTGTTGTCATTGATTAAAATTAATTCAAAAAAAATAAAAAATCATAGTTATTGGTGGATTAACTCGTCGTTTATGTAAGGACTTGAGCTACGTGCATGCATCCCATGACATTTCCAACCCTCCTTTCACTCACAAACTTCTTTAATGAAAGGCATATGCGTCCATTTCTCATCTCGCCACATGTTAGCCCCAACTCCAAAGCAATTGCGTGGATTGCAAACTCAATAACACGATTGGTTAGGGCATTGAAGGTGTTAGTTGTTTGGTGTGTGCGAGGAAGGCCATGGAAATATTTCCTAGTACAACCGGCACAATAAACATTCATCATTGTTAGGAAGGGGAATCATAAACTCATAGAAATTAATGGAAAAATAACAAGACACAACAATCAATCAATCACATAATGAATACAAAGATTTACGTGGTAAAAGCATTTTTAAGGGAAAGATTTAGGGGGAAATGATAATTGGTATTCTTATTGATAAGGGAGAATTACAACAACTAAACACAGGTTTACAACCATCCACTCGCTCATCCCACACACATTTTTTCCTCTATAGGTATACATAGATATATAACATCTATTTGACAATTAGAAAAACTGATCAAACAATTACAACAGAATAACCACTTTAGTGTGTGTGCATCCATATTCTATTTTAGTTTATTTGGTTAAGCTAACTGCAGAATATTGGGAGTTAAGAAATCAAATCTGCATGGAATATTGGGAGTTAAGAAATCAAATCTACATGGGAAATTAGTTGGCACATTTCAACGATCTCCACCTTGACAACAATTTACCTGATATATCATGCCTAAATTTATTCATCATCTTTCCTACAAGCCAATAGAATCTAGGCACCATCGTAGTTTCTCGAACAATATTGGTTTCATGAATATGTCTACACAATCTTCTTTTGTATGGACCTTTTCCAGAGCCACTCCACCTTCATCAATAACTTGTCTTACAAAATGGTATTTAATAGGAATATGCTTTGTCTTACTATGAAAAGTTGGATTTTTAGCCAAATGAATATCACTTTGATTATCACAGAATAGTTTCACCTTGTTCTACATCTTCCAAACTCACCGAGAAAACCTTTTAACCAAATTTCATCTTTGCAAGGATGTGAGTGAGTTATACATTTTACCTCGGTAGTGCATATTTAACAACTATGTTTTGAATCTTTGACATACAACTAATAGATCCACCTGCAAGATTAAAGACATATCTTGAGGTTGATCTCATTTTGTCCAAGTCAACTGTGAAATTTGAATCGACATAACCATAGACTAAATCAATGCAACCATTATAGGTGATACAATAATTACTTGTTCCCTTAATATACTAAAGCACCCATTTCATTGTTTCCCAATGATCTTTACCTGGATTTTCAATGTATCTGCTGAAAACACCAACTACATGTGAAATATCTAGTATAATACTTACCATCACACACATCAAACTTCCTACTGCATTATCATATGGAACGTGAGACATATACTTCTTGTATTCATCATTGCTAGGACATAAACTTGACAAAATCTTGAAATGGGAAGCCAAAGGGATTTTTATTGGTTTCACATTATTCATATCAAATCTCGTAAGTATTTTTTCCACATGCTTCTATTGTGATAACCACAACTTACCATTTTTCTTGTCTTTGTGTATCTCCATACCCAATATTTGTTTTGTTGCTCCTAGATTCTTCATATCAAACATCTTAGCCAATTGAGCCTTTAACCTATTGATTTCAACCATGCTTTTTATTTCTACAAGCATATCGTCAAAATATAACACCAAAATAATGAATATGCCATTTTCCAACTTTTTAAAGTAAACATAATGATCATATTCACTTCTTGTAAAATTTTGGCTCACCATGAAGGAATCAAACTTCTTGTACCATTGCCTAGGATACTGCCTCAGGCCATACAATGACTTATTGAGTTTGCAAACAAACCTTTTATTGTGATATTGAAGAAACCCTTTTGGTTGTTCCATATATATTTCTTCATTCAAATCTCCATGTAAAAATTTTGTTTTAACATATAGTTTCTCTAATTCAAGATCAAGTAAAGAAACTAGTGCTAACACAACACGAATTGAAACAAGTTTAACAACTGGTGAAATATTTCATGGAAATCAATACGTTCCTTTTGTGAATACCCTTTTTCTACCATTATTTCTTTGTACCTTTCAACTTTATCGTCAACACCCTTTTTCAATTTGTAAACCAACTTGCAACTGAAACCCTTTCTTTCCTTCGGAAGTTCTACCAGGTCCCATGTTTTATTCCTCTCTAAGGCATCCATTTCTTCTTTCATAGCTTCTTTCCATTTAACACTTTCATATACCTTCATTGCTTCGTGATAACAACTAGGTTTCCCATCATTAGAAATAAAAGAAATAGATGAAACATAATCGTCATACCTTGTAGGAGGATCCCTAACCCATGTAGATCTCCTTAGATATGGTTGAGGGATATTCACAATTTCCTGGATATTTTCTGCATCTTCATCTTCTTCTCCTGGAAATTCTTCACGCTCCTGCTTTCTTGAATATGGTTGAGTCTCCAACTGAACTTGTTGATTTTGTGGTACATGTTCTTGTCTCATTTAAACATCTACGATATCTTATTTTATGAGTGAGGATTCATCAAATACTACATCTATTCTTATGATGAGTTTGTGGGCAGTAGTATCCCACAATTTGTATACCTGAAATGCATCACCATAACCAACAAAGACATATTTCTTTGATCCAGGATCTACCTTATAACACTGATCTTTAGAAATAAGAGCATAAGCATCACAACCAAATATTATTAGATTTGAATAATCACATGAATGACCTGTCCATACCTCTTTTGGAATATTACAGTTTATTGCAGTTGATGGCGACCAATTTACCAAATAGCATGTTGTAAGAACTACTTATTCCCACAATTTCTGTTGCAACTTGGCATTAATGAGCATGCTCCTTGATCTCTCTATAAGAGTCCTATTCATGTGTTCAACGACACCATTTTGTTGAGGAGTATAGACCATGCTTTTATGTCTCTCAATCCCATCTTCCTTGCAATAGTTTTCGAATTTCAAAGATGTGAACTCACCTCCATTATCTATTATTAAACACTTGATTGACATGTCAGTGCTCTTTTCAACCAAAGCTCTAAATTGCTTAAAAGCATTAAATACATCAGCTTTTATTTTAAGTAAACAGATCCACACCTTTCTAGAGTAATCATCTATAAATGTTACAAAATATGTCAATCCTCCAAAATAAATTTTAGGGGATGGTCCCCAAACATCTAAATGAATGTAATCAAGGATACATTTACTTATACATCTTCTTGTTTTAAACTTATGTCTACATTGTTTTCCAAAAACACAATGCTTGCAAAAATTTAAATTCAAAGATTTTAAGTTTGGAAGTAACTTATGATCTACTAGTACCTTAAGCGCTTTCTTGCTCATATAACCCAAACGTTGATGCCATAAACAAGTAGAGTGACTTTCACTTTCAGATACTACCACTACTTGATCTGATTCAGTTCTTCCTTCTAGCTGATAAATATTCCTGATACTTTAGCCTTCATGATTACTAAGATTCCTTTGGACAGCTTCAATACTACACCTTGAACTATAAATTTATAACGACCAGAATCTAGATCTCCCAAAGATATTAATTTTTTTATAGGTTTAGGTACATGCCTCACATACGTTAGCATTCTTACAGTGACATCATATATTTTAACCCTGATACTACCAATCCCAATAATTTTACAAGAAATATCATTTCCCATAAAAAAACACCATCATCTATAGATTGGTAAGTTGACAGCCACTTCCTATGAAGACACATATGATGAGAAGCACCAGAGTATATTAACCAATCCTAATGATGTTGTGAAATAATACAAGTACATAATACTTCATCAACCATACCTGAACCTAAATTTGTTGCAGCTAAATTAGCTTGATCTAGGTGGATATTGGTGGCCACCCACATGTTCTAACTGGCTCCTCTTTTCAGTTTTTAGTGCAACACGTTATTTTGTACTTATTTGTAATTGTGGGTTCTACACTTCCGGGGTTGTATGAAGCCCTACACATCTTCCAGGTGGACATGGGTGGCCTCCCCTCTAATTCAAATGGCTTATTTTGTATGTTTTCATGTCATCACATCTTGTTGTACTTCCATGGACGTTTTGGGGCCCTAAACAATGTATTTTTTTCTGTTTTTATCAACAATGAAATGCAATGGGGTCCCCCTCACCCACATCTATGAATGGAAGAGGCGCTCCCCCTCTTCAGGATCTACTGGTTCTTCTAGGTGAATTGTTGTGGTCTCGACAGTAGCAATGGGGTCCGCGTTGATGATCTGTCTGTTTTCAATATTTTCTGGATCAGATTCTGAATCAAGGTTCAGATCTATGTCTTTGACTTCGGCCGCCAATGATTGCTTCGAGCGACAATCATCAGTGTTGTGTCAAGGGATTTTGTGGAAGTCACACCACTTCTTAGTGTCATTCTTTGTATTTACTTTACCCTTTTTGTCTTGTGTCTTGGATTGGTTGTCCAGAGGCTGTTGGTTAGGTCTGTCTTTACTGTGCTTTGGTTGTTTCATATTTTCAAACCTAATTTCCCATTTGTTCTAGTGCCTAAATTTCTTCTTGATTTTGAAAACGTATCGATAGGAAGCTCCCAATGATGATATGTTTATGAAATCCATTTAGGTTTGGATGTACCTATGCAGAGCCCCACAATATTTCATAACTAGATGTTGCTCAGAGTCTTTGATACCCAGCTTGGTGTGCAAGGTATGGAAAGTATTTGTGAACTTAGATACTGTCTAGCTCTTCTCTTGCCACAGTGTGGTCCATCTCATGTACTATTATTCATAGTTATCAACAAGATAGTATTTTTCTTTGACCGCATCAAAAAAAAAATCCCAAGTGGGCTCGGCCTCATACATTCCAGATTCCTTTGTGTAACTTTGCTCCCAATAAGTTTCTCACCAATGTTTGACATGGGGGAGATCCTTGAGGAGCGAGAAGGTGATATTTTCCATATCTGAAAAATTTTGAACAGAGAAATAACCTTCTAATAGATTTAAACATTTTTCTATGGAATCCACATCTATCTAACCTTCAAATATGGGAATATCAAAATTAACTAGTACCTTGAAGGGAGAGGTTCCTCCAAAATGCCCACTTGATGAAGATGCTCATGTTGCTATTGGCAGGTGTTGAATGATGTATGCAAAATTCTCCATCATTTTGTCCCTCTGTCACGCGAGAGCTTGCTCAAGCAACATGTTAATAGAATCTTCTTACCCACTGTTTTTGTTTTATGCCACCATCAAGGGTTTCTTCAGCGTGCGGGAGTGATTTTCCTCAAGAGAGACAAACTCGAGACCCAACTAGCTATACTCGGACCTTATCGGGGACATGCGCTGAAAAATGATCAAAAGCAGCCTGCTCTGATACCACTGATCTGGATTATTTTTGGAACAAAAATAAAGAAAAGATATTACAATGCAATATGCATGAAAATTTCCAGAAACAGAGAAACACAGTAACACTTGATTTCTGTTAATGAAAGAATTGTAAACAGAGTATAAATATACAGAGTGTAAGACTCGCTAGAATGGTGGAAGCTTTATCTTTGAGAAGATATGTGGTGGCTACGCTCATTCGCAATACCATCATTACAATGAGGCTCTGAAGGCCTTTTTATGATAAACATGAATTCCAAAACCCTAGACATCCAAAAACCTAACCCTAGGAGATGAAATGCCAAAAGTCATGTGAGCCATGTTTGGGTAAGTTAGTACATTAACTTCTCGGGGTCGTAACTTTTGCATACGATCTTCGTTTCAGGTGCGTGATAGCCGGTTGGAAAGTTCTTTTTTGAGAACTATGAACTACGCCATCAAACTCTGATTCCGTCTACAGTTTGACTATGGTGAGCCAAAAAAACATTGTCTAGGGCCTCAAAATGACCCTATAAGTACAACAAGATGTGCTAACATGAAAACATACAAAATAAGAAAATTGGATTAGATGGGAGGTCACCGGTATCCACTTGGAAAATGTGTAGGGCTTCAGACAACCCCAAAAGTGTAGAACCGACAATTACAAAGAAGTACAACAAAACGTGTTGCACTAAAAAATGAAAAGAGGAGCCAGTTGGAACAGGTGGGTGGCCACCAATATCCACTTGGATCATAGCTTCCTTTGATTCCTTTGTAGAGTCTTCTTTGGAGGCTTGTTTTATTTTCTAGCAATCCTTCTTGAGATGCTCTGATTTTCCACAGTACCAGTATTTTAGCTTACCCTTCTTTCCTTTCGAATTTGATGTTGATGCAACTCTGGAATTATTCCCTCTTTCTATAGATCGTCCTCTAGCCACCATTGCTTCTGATGTTGTGGTTTCTTCACTGAATTTTATCCTCATCTCCTCAGACAACAAAGCTCCCACAACAATATCATAATCAATGACATATATTGTGCTAAACCGCATAGATGTGACTAAATGATACCAAGATTCTGGTAATGAACACAATATGGTAACTTCTTTGTTCTCATCTTCGTATTTCACTTCCATACTAGATAATTGACAAATCAGAGTATTGAAAACGTTTGAATGATCGAACATTTGTGTACCTTCTTTTATCTGTAAACTATACAACTTCCTCTTCAAGAATATTTTGTTTGTCAAGTACTTTTTCATGTAAAGGATTTCTATTTTGTTCCATAATCCTGTTGTTGTCTCCTCTCTGACGATATTAATCAGAAATTCATCTGCCAAATACAAATGAATGGTGTCGAGGGCTCTTGCATCCAGATCTTCCCAGTCCTCGTCTATCATGCTTGTCGGTTTCTTTGTCTTCCCCACCAACACATTTTGCAATCCTTGTTGTACGAGCAGATCCCGAATCTTGAGCTTCCATAGCTCAAAGTTATTGTTACCATTGAATTTCTCCACCTCAAACTTTGAACTCTGAAAATTTTCCATTAGCACACAACCTCCCAAAACCACAGCTTATAATAAGATGACCTTCTTTTGCGCTCTTTGCAAATATCGAGCTCTGCGCATATACCTGTGTTCTAAGGTTATCGCTTCCCCCACAAGGAGTATTTAGTGATAAGAACTAGTAATCTCTCCCCTTGCATGTGATGATCTATAAGTATTTAGTGATGAAAATTGGTTATCACTCCCCTTGTATGCGATGATATACGAGGTATCACTCCTTTTTTTCCATGTTGTTGCTCTTACGCTCACATCGTTGCCTCACTAGAACAACGTCCCAAAACAGAGCATCCTTTCATCCTCTTTCACAGAAATTGTCATGCAACTCACTCATGCAATGGCTTCCTCACCTAGAGATCTGATACCACTTGTTAGGCAGCGGAAGCATAAACTCATAGATATTAATGGAAAAATAACAAGACACAACAACAATCAATCACGCAATGAACACGAAGATTTATGTGGTAAAACCCTTCTTAAGGGAAACATCCATGGGCAAATGATAATCGATATTCTTATTGATCAAGGAAGAATTACAACAACAAAACACATGCTTACAACCACCCTCTCACTCATTCCACAGACTGTGCTTTTGCATCTATAAGCATACATTGATATATAACATCTATCTGACAGTTATACAAACTAATCACAAATTGATCAAACAATTACAACAGACTAATCACTTTAGTGTGCATGCATCCATATTCTATTTTAGTTCATTTGGTTCAACTAACTGCAGAATACCAGGAGTTAATAAATCTGATTCCCATGGGAAATTAGCTGGCATATTTTAACAATCGCAACGATACTTATTTCGTCATAATGTTGAAGGCACATTTATGGTTTGTAAGTAATGAAGGGACATCAACATTCTCTGGAGGACAGTTATATCAAGCTCATTTGTCACAACGTAATTCTTTATCCATAATTTGTAGGTTGCAGTTGGGTCTCTATTGGGCCACTCACACCTTTTCTCTTAGCCTTCTTTTCCTCAATATGCCATGAGTAAGAGAAAGAGGTCGGGTTTGTCAGGGTTGGGGCTCTGCTTGGTGGTGAAGCACTGGACTTGAAGGTCGAGCTTTGTTGATGGAGGAACTTGAATTGGTCACTTCTGATACGCCGAGTCCTCAAGGGGAGATTAGTAGCTTACTATTGGCACCTACCAAGCAAACAAACTTAGATGGCATCCTCATCTGGGGTGTCGTGTAGAATGGGTAGAGGAAGAGGTCGCGTTTTCGAGCAACATTTAGGTTCAAACTAATGTTAAGAGCAAGACTTCCAGCATGATGGACAACCATCCTCTTGAGCGATCTTGGAAAACTTAGGCTGAGGATTGCACAAAGATAATACAATGTAGTCTAAAGGAGGAGTAGTTGCGGCTCATCTTCAACTTAAGGGGGGCAATTGTAGATCTAAGGTTTAGAATGAAGCATGTGGACACCAAGCTCACATTGTTGTTGACTTTATGCTCTCGTCTCATGGGCCAACAACCCGCCCAAGATCTGGACTTCCCAACTATAACCATTCTGGACATTCCCATCCTTTTGCATCATGGTGACTTCCTCCTCAACCTACATGTAGAAAAATCTAAGAATAAGCCTCATCATGGTTCTACTTCATAATTTTATAGTTTTGGTCTATGCTTTGTTTTTCTTATTATTCTCTATAATTTAAACACTTCTTGAAGCTTACATAAAACCATTACAAATTTTTGTCCCCACTTCTAGAGAGGCTTAGTTGTTTCCATTAGACCCACTATCCTTGTAATATTTGTGACTATTTGAAAGTAATAAAATTTTAACTTCCAAAAAGATATATTAAAAATAATATATTTATTAATATATATTCATAACAATCTAACTTATAAAATATATATGTTAATGAGCCTAAATTAATTTAAAAAAATTATGATTATATTTATAATTTTATGATAGGAGGTTTCTTTCGGATATTTATTAAACAAGAGGTAAAATTGCAAATTGTAACTCTATTTTTTATATCTTTATTTTCTGTAAGGGATTCATGTATTTGCAAATTTTAACTCTATTTTTTATATGTTTATTTTCTGTAAGGGGTTCATGTATGTTGTTTAATTTTTATGTTAAATTATCAATTAAGACTTAAGAGATATTAGTTAGTTTGTTGATTTTTTTTTAAATATAATTTTAAAGTGTTTTAATTAAATAAAAAAAATTCCATAGTTAAAAAATAGATTAATAATTTAAAATCCAAAATATTTAATGTAGATAAGATTTACTTATGTAAATTATACAATTGAGATTATATAAAAAAAAAACTAATTTCCTTTTATACTTTAAAAAATAAATGAAATTCCATTTTTTTAA
>SNQJ01S0028531.1:140051-166893 GCA_010110895.2 Picea sitchensis | reverse complement strand
TATAAAATATATATGTTAATGAGCCTAAATTAATTTAAAAAAATTATGATTATATTTATAATTTTATGATAGGAGGTTTCTTTCGGATATTTATTAAACAAGAGGTAAAATGGCAAATTGTAACTCTATTTTTTATATCTTTATTTTCTGTAAGGGATTCATGTATTTGCAAATTGTAACTCTATTTTTTATATGTTTATTTTCTGTAAGGGGTTCATGTATGTTGTTTAATTTTTATGTTAAATTATCAATTAAGACTTAAGAGATATTAGTTAGTTTGTTGATTTTTTTAAAAATATAATTTTAAAGTGTTTTAATTAAATAAAAAAATTTCCATAGTTAAAAAATAGATTAATAATTTAAAATCCAAAAATATTTAATTTAGATAAGATTTACTTATGTAAATTATTTCCTATTATACTTTTAAAAATAAATGAAATTCCATTTTTTAAAACTCATTATTCCATTTTTTATTTTTTTTTAACTCAATGATTCTTTTTTTTTTAAACCATGGGAACAACAACCTCCCAAGAGTATATCCAACAGCCCGAGCATCCCTATCCCCGCCGGTTTTGAACTTGTGACTTCCCCAGATAACACATGTTCTTAATCATTGGGCCCACTCACGTGCTCTTAACTCAATGATTCTTGACGGACACTAATTTTTTTAGATGGAAGGGAATGGTAACCCTAATTATAGGACCCGGGGTCCGAAGACACCCCTGAGAGGGTCCTACTCAAGAGAACCTTAACAAACCCTAAATTGATAAAGGTACCTACGACCCATAACGTACTTTTAAAAAAGAAAATCAAATCCCACACTTTTTAACTCATTCCTCTTGACAAACCCTAAATTCATAAAGGTACCAACTACCCATGAAGGGCAATGTAGACAAGAACTACGCTGCACGCAGCTGACTAGCCCATATTAGTTGAGGTTACGTCTGACGATCAGCGTCGCTCAGAGTCCCTAGATTTTCGACTTCCTGCAGGTGTCGTTTGCGACAGTCAGTCAAATGATTCGGTCTTGGGTGTCCCGAATCAATCATGTGACAACTTTGGTCTGTACCTACGCAATTGGGAATTGCTGTCTTCAAATGCCACTTGATCTGAAGAAAAAAATTCAGCACGCACAACTGGCCAATATACTGATAACTCTATTCCTCTGACTAGTCTCTCCGGCAATTTTGACCGAATATTTCGTATCGCATGTGACTCTCGAAAGGTTGAATACAGACATTGAATCATACAACTTGGAGGCACGTAGGTTTCATGTGCATATGTCCTGTCACGCATTTTCTTCTGCGGCGTGGAAGAGCAATGGTACTTTAGGGTTCACCATAAAGATTATTTAAAATCTCTTTTCTTTAGTCAACAATTGCTTTAAATTAGGACGAAATTTGGGTGTTCATCATATAGTTTGATGGGATCCCAGCTTTGCTTCATAGTTTTTGATGCTTCAAAGTTCTTCATGGCTTCTAAACATCACAAAACCTTAGCTTTCTGAGAAACTGTAGAGTCAAGTGAAACTCAGACATGTTTTTTGGACCTACTTCAAGGAATAGTAGAAATGTAGAAATTGTAAGACTGTTTTCAATAAACCTTATCTTCAACTAATGCTATAATGATACTAATGATACTGTACAGTAAAATGCTCAAACCAAGTTGAAATACAAATATAGTGTAGGTCTTGGTGTAGGATAATAGGGGATGGAGTGTGCACTCCGTGATGTTAAAGTTACTAGTTGATTGGAAACCTGAGAGAAGTGATTTTGATGATTTAGATGTCCCTGAGTCAGAGTTTCTCAAGCCACTACTAATCAAACAGATCGCTGACAAACGGATTTCTCAAGCCACTGCTAATCAGACAGATCACTGACAAACGTTGTGAAGTGAATAACTACAAGAATTAGCCCTCCACTAATAACTCAAAATAAATGGAGAGATCAAATTGACAAATATCGTGGAAATTGTTTCCGTTTGATAAAATTTAAATGATTACCACATTTAGATATTGCCTAATCTGAATGTAGATGAGATTTTAGATATTGATGAATCTTCAATTTCAATAAATTTGATTAGTGATGAAATTTCCGAGAAATTGGGCAAATCTAAAAAAAATATTAATTAACCAGTTATCATATTCAAAACCATTGAATTCATCTGTACGATCAAAATCTAAAATATTAATTAACCAGTTATCATATTCAAAACGATTGAATTCATCTGTACGATCAAAATCTAATAAATTATAGTAATGCAATGCGAATAGTTTTCCAAAACTGCTGTATCCGTCGGTGTTATCAGGATCTCATAAACTATATTAATGCTATACTCGTGGTTTCTATAAAACTGTGGGTTCGACAGTAACCCAGGATTCTATCAGAATTTTTAAACACTTGCAAACGAAATTGCAAATTTCAAGAACGATGGAGGTGGAATGAGTAGAATCCAGCACTCCCCAATTCCCTAGATGCATTAGATCCAAGTTGGCAGTCACGGACGAGATTTAGGTTCACATGGAAGTCAGACGACCGCATTGTTCATTAAACTATTAAAAACTACAGGGATGAGATCGATTTTTGTTTTCGGTATCATGTGGAGAGCTTGACATTTTGCCACAATGAAGATAATGATCGAGAGCACAATAATAATATATTTTCAATTAAGGACATGGGGCCGTGACAAAGATATAAAATTCATCTCCCACAAGCTATACCATGCAACTCCACCATCCCTCCTCTGTTGCTATTTGGCTTGTTCCTCTCTCCCTTCTCCTGAAGATTTTGATCTTCTTCATCATCAGATAGATTTTGATCTTCTTCATCATCAGAACGTGAGAACAAGAAGCAGAGGCTGATTCAATTCAAGATGGCAAAGACGGTAGAATTTATTTTTTTGGTTGTGATTGCTGTAGCAACCAGTGTGTCCCCTGTTATGGGATGCGGGAGCTATAACTGTAATCCCTCAAATGGTCACGCTCCAAGTACTCCCAGTGTCCCAGCGGGAAGTAACCCATCTGGCCGTGGAAACAGCTGTCCTTTAGATGCACTGAAACTGGGAGCCTGCGTTGATTTGCTGGGGGGTTTGGTGCACTTAGGCATTGGCGACCCTGTTGTCAACCACTGCTGCCCACTGATACAAGGCGTTTTGGAGCTGGAGGCAGCGCTGTGCTTCTGTACAACTATTCGCCTCAAACTACTCAACCTCAATATCATCCTCCCGCTCGCTCTCGAGCTTTTTATTCAATGCGGCACTACCCCTCCTCCCGGATTCACATGCCCACCTCTCCATTAGGAAGGCTCTCCATGCCTTGTTATCACTCGAGCGAATATTTTATTAATAAATAAATCCATTTCTTTAGGTATTGTTAATTTAGGTCTGATAGTAGCATCTTGACATTGATTAGGGATAGCAGATGAAATACTGTGACATCAATGAGCACCTGAAATCATGGAAGGAGGTCTGCATATATTTTACTTGTCTCGATCTTTCGAGGTTTCGTGCCTTTTTAAATCAACAAGATTCATTTTTTTTCGGATCGCCATAGCAGATATATTGCAGCTCAAAATATTATCTTACAATATCCTCGCAGTTGCTGTATTCTATAGCTAGCGTAATTGCACATTGGAATTAAATATTGAATCAATATATCTTGTTTGAACATTTTATTTTCCTGAACTCGAGTGCACAAAAGGAAGCTTACAGACTCAAATAGATGTATATTTATTTGTTTTCTGAAATAATTTGCATCTATTTAGGCGTGTTGACCAAGATTAACAATATTAACTCATAAAAGCATGTTGATCAAGATTAACAATATTAACTCATAAAAGCATCAATTGCATGATGAAGTATTCCATTCACATCGCCACATTTCATAACAGATGAAGTCATTCTTTCAATCATTCTATTGGTTCCTGTGGAGTATAAATTGTTCACTTATAACACTTATTTAATATTTGTTTGTACATCAAATATTATCATTTAAAATATTGGTGAGACTTGTAATTAGTTTTTATCGGGTGTAGTAATCTTACATTTAAATTCCCCCCAGTAGTAATCTTACATTTAAATTTCCCCGGATGGGATGACAACTGGAACACATATACCAGATGGTGTTGATGTTAATGCAGCCAGCAGCTGCTTTCCTCCCTTCATTCATGTCAATGTAGAGTATTAACGGTGCCAGGATGGAGGTGTGCCCACGCTGCGTGGAAAACTGCGTGGGAAACTTTATGAGTGGATTAGATAGGGAACTGACTTGTTTCAGTGCTGGTATGAGGAAGATGGAGGCCTTCGTATGAGGAGGATGGAGGCCTTAATCTCAAACTTCATGGCGCTCTCCATTACCTGAATGGATCATTCATTGGAGGTAAAGTATGGTTTTTTTTTTTTCATTGTTTGTTTATTTAGGCTTTTTTTTTGTAACTAGGGAAAGCAAAGGTAGTATCCAAACACGTCTTTGCATAAATTCGGGTGAAAATCGAATTTGAAACTTCATTTTTACATTTACTTCCATTTACACTCCACATGCCAATGGATCTACACCATACAAACATGACTCCCTTTATTATTTGTTAATATATTTATTAATGTGTTAATTAAAAATTTAAAACAAATTATTATAATTATTTTATAATTATTATAAAATTTATAATAAAATAACTTAACATGAATTCATCTAACTTATAAGTCCAAAGATAATTGTATCTTTTAATTTATTTCTATAAAGTTCTCATGGATCTATATCGGTGTATGCTTTGCACATCTTACACATTGTTTAAGCATGATATTATTTACTCAACCAACAATTTACATAACTTGTTATACATGGCCACTTTATTCACATGACATACAAATTCTCATTATTCATTGTTAAGTTAAGACTCATTAATAATATATTATAAAATAAGAACATTCATAATAATAAGATTTGATAGTATAGGTTTTATTATCACTTTGATACTTATTTATTTACAATATTTGCTGCACGAGGTGTTGTCACATTAAGTTATAAGATTTGATAGTATAGATTTTATTATCACTTGGATATTTATTTATTTACATTATTTGTTGCAGGAGGTATTGTCACATTAAGTTATAAAGTTATACGATAATAAGAGAAAAAAATTAAATGAAAAATAAATAATTATATAAATTAATGAGTCATAACCTAACATGAAATTAGATGATAAAAAAAAAATATTTAAAAAAATTTAAACTTTTTTAATATTTAATAAAAAAAAAATTAAAATAAATGTATTAATTTATATTTATTTGAATTTTAAAATATATACTTGTTTAAAATGTGAAATTAAAAAAAAAATATAACTCAAATAATTTAAATATTTTTAACACTAATATAAAATTAAAAAATCAAAATGGATTAAAATTAATTATGTATATCTTTGTAGATTTTACCAGTCAAATCATTGGACGGAGGGGGATCCCTTGTCCCACAAACAAGGGGGTCTCATACACCAATTTGGTGTGGCCTGGGGGTGACCTTAAAAATAGATTATTATTATTATTATTATTATTATTATTATATTAAAAAAAGGTCATTTCATTCCACACACTAAATATTTTGACTATTTCATAAAATATTAAAAAAAATCATATGGTAATGGCTACTGTTTCAATACATCCATTCAATTTCTTATCACATCAAGTCTTTTGGTTTTTGGTTTTTTGAGTTGTTTTATAGTTTAGAAAAAAATCCAAAACTTTCAATAGATGGAAATCATTGTATTGCATAGTAAATTGTGTATTGAAACATAATAATAATAATTGTATGATGAAATTTAAGTCCTTGAGGTGTAGGATAGTGGGTGATGTCATGTTAAGGGTTGGTGTGGCTTAGATGCCCCTGAGTCGCGGTTTCTTAGCCACAATGGGTGATTTTGAAGGCCTTGTGGTGATTTTAACGGCTTAGATGCCCCTTAGTCTCGATTTCTTAGCCACAAGTTAGTCCCACATATCACAGACAAACTAACAAACAAAAAAGAAATTGTATAATAAAATCAAAACACTTGAAAACAGAAATAAAACAACTACATATTTTTTTTTTTTTAAGTAAGAAGTATAATATATTAAGATCCTTCCAGAGGCAAAAGGGAGTTCCAAAGTATAGTGATAGTCCTGCTGTAATTACTGGACTGCCCCAACAGAGGGGAAACCAGCCCAGTCAACAGATTAGTCAGCATAAGTATGGTAATGAACTATAAAAAGTAAAGTCCCAGATAGCGTGGACATCAAAAGAAACTGAAAACAACTGACACGACCTCTAAAACAGCAAGAGCCTAGACGCCTGACATGTAACCTGGCCAGGTGGTGTGGAGATCCCCGGTCCATGGTTCCTCTTCGACATACGTCGCCCCGTCCGCCCATTGCACCTCGACCTCCTCTTTGGTCTCAGTTCCAAGGTCGTTCTTCGCGGTGTCCTCCTCAGCCATGGTCTCGCACCCATCCCATTTCATTTCAGACTCTGCTGCACACTGCATTGTGACATCCCCACCTTTGGTAGCTTCCCCGGGTTCCTGCGCCGAAGTCGCGCACACCTTGACCTCTCCGTTAGCGGTATCTACACCTGGTTCCTGCATAGAAGTCGCTCCTTCCGGGTCCGAGAGGAGAGCCTCGTGCATGGAGGAGAGGAGCTAAAGGAAGAGCGCCACCTTTTCATTTGTAAGTTGCAGCCGAAATTGCATGTCCTCCACCCCCTGGTGGATTTCGAAGACTAAGCCGTAGAGGATGGACAGATTGTCTTTTATTTGCTCGCCATTAATGGTATCAGAGGAAGGGTGCCCAATGTTCCCAGGCTTTTGCGTAGAAGGTGGTTGCTCGTCGCCTAAGTTTCTTGGAGAAGCCGAGAGAGGTGTATGGGTCTGTTCAGTCACATGTGGGGCGAGGAGGAGACACGAGGATGAACAGAGCAACCGAGGGATAATTTCTAGGCAATTGAAGTGCGCTATCGGCGGAATAGGAGGGGTATTGATGAGAGGCTTGGCTTGGAAGTGAAGGGAGGAGAAGGTGGGAAGTGAAGCGGGAGGTGAAATTGAAGGCCGACGAGGTCTCTAGGGAGAACCCCTTCGTGGCCTCCCTCATAGTCGCAGCTTATGGTTAGGCATAAGGTGCACGCAGCAGAGGCCGAAAGTCTGGGGGTGAAAAGGAGCCACCGAGGTCCAGTGAATTATAGCATGAATCGACCATGGAAACGAAGGGGGGAGCCCTTCAAACCACCAGCAGAGACAATGGACGGAAACAAGGAACAAATCCATAAGAAAATGCAGAGGAGAGATTGAATGCATTAACGCCATTTCCCATCGTGATAAGAGCTTATTAATGCCGCAGGAGGGTGGCGGACGGTGGCACGAGCCCGTCACATGGCTCTGTGCCCCGTTGGCATGGGCCGTCCTCCATCATGCGCCAAGTGGACTCCATTGACACCCCATCCGGGGATAAAACAACTACATATTATAATGACACCCCATTCGGAGGTAAAACAACTACATATTATAATCAATGCATGGTAAATATATAATAAAAACATATTAAAACCAATGTATTATTTAAGAAACATAACGACTAAAATTGATAATCAATATATTATAAAAATAAATACAACAATTACAATATTTTTATAAATATAATATCTAAACAATAAAATTAAATATAATATCTAAACAATAAAGTTAATCATTATAAAAAGAGAGATTAAGAAAAATATGGTTAATATAGATATTATTTTCTTCATATTTAATACATTATGAGTTAAGATGGATCAATCTTAATACTTGATACATGATACATGGGTTAAGATAGATACATCTTGATAGGTTTGATACATGGATTAAGATAGATCCATCTTGATAAGTGATAGGTTTAGAGTTAAAATTATGAATCCATAATATAGCTTAGTAAAATAGATCAAAAATTTAATTTTCATAATTATATCAAAAATAATTTTTGTTCAAATTAATCTCCTTAATCATATCTTTCCATAATCTAATGAATAGAATGTCTTTAAATCCCACATTTTGTTTTGATGTGAGAGTAGAAAATAGTATATAAATAACAAAAATATATATCATATAAATATAAACTTTAAAAATACATGATATCTTTAAATTTACTTATGTAGTAATTAAGTAAAAGAGTAAGGATGCCCTATATAAATATAATTAGATAAAAAGGTATGGATGCCCTATATATAAAGAGTATGGACGTCTTTTATATATATATATATATATATATATATATATATATAAAGAATGACGTCATACTCTTTATAATAATTAATAAAGATAAAGTTGAAAAAACAAATATATTTTTCTTTTATCATTTTAGGTTATATTTTTTAATTAATATTTTAAAATTTTTTTTTTTTTTTTTTTTTTTTTTTTTTTTTTTAATAATTTTAAATTAAAAATTATATATATATATATATATATATATATATATATATATATATATATATATATATTTTATTTTTAGTTATATTTTTTATTTTTAATTTCTTTTAATAATAATAATATTGTAAATTTCGAACTAGATCTTGTATCAATAAAACAAGTCTACACTGAGGTTCCCATGGAGGTTACTTCTCGAGGTAGTTCTACAATGAATCCCAACGCACAGCTGTTTATCCCCTTGGCTTACCAGCGGGGTTGAAGATTATTCCCGAATGGTGGTGGAATCTTGTCCGATCTTAGGTAGTTCGCGACCAGCGGCTCGAGAGATTACAGGAGGAGGCGTTTGAGGGCTATTTGTGAGTCCTTTGGATCTGTTCGAAGCTTGAGTCAGCGGCAGGGAAACTTAACTGCGTGTTCTCGGCGGTTGGCCAAGGCGTCTGAAAGCATTGGCACTCTACAGATGCGAATGAGAGAGAGAAGGAAGTTGTGCTACTGAGATCTCTGAACGGAAAGCCATTCAAGCCAAAATTTGAAGCGAAGCACCTTGAGAAGCCTCCTCATATCGTTAATGTCAAAACCAGCCCCCACTGGATCCATCAGCCGAGGGCCAAGGCAAACCAGCGAGCACTAAACCCTAGCATCCACCACAAGACCAGCTCCGAGATCACGACAAACTTTCCCCTTTTTATAAAGACCATTGCAGGATCTTCTCTCTTGCGGGGTTAGACTTCGAGACTCTGTTTTTGGGCCAAACTCAATCCACCAAGCTTCGGGGACTCCATGGACTCCAGCGACCTTAATCTTGAAGGCGGCTGACTGCGAGCGGCTCTACTTCTGGGACTCACAATCTAAAATATGCAACCATTTCTCTTACCTCTCAGTTGCGTGGAGGAGCACCAGTGCTGTTAGCTCTTGTAAGCAGTAGGTAAATGAGGACCAGCCTGCGCTCTCTGGGCTCAAGGCAGAAGCTTCAAAAGCAAAGGAGCCCTTTGGATGTGCCTTCATTGTAAGGCGGTGCGTAGAAACTCCAACAGCAGAAGTCGAAGACCCCATGTCTATGGCTTTGCCTATATATACCAGGCCAAAGCCCTCATTTGTCGCTTAATGGACTTTGGCCCTCGGCCCCTGCGCTAAAGCAATGGGTTAACAAGACCTGGTCAAAAGGTCATGAGCTGTTCTTCTACTCCAAGGGGTTATTCATCGTCAAATTATCCACAGAAGCTAAATGTCAACGAGTGCTAGAGAAAGTTCCTTGGTTAAAATGATCCCAGTCTCTCCATGCAGCCCGGTTCCGAATTTCAACCCATGACCATGGCGACCATGACTTCTGCCCGTGCGTTAAGACTACCCAATCTACCCTGAATTTTTGTTCTCCTTCTTTTTTATCTACCATGGGAAATATGTTGGGTAGATTTATCAAGGTAGACACAGACAGAATAACGAAATGATTCATCACTTTCGCCCGCATATGTTTTGAAATTGACCTCAGTCAAGGTCTTTCGGATAGGATTCTCATAGATTGAGGTGATGGAGATCCTTTCATCGGATAGTCGATTAGCAAAGACACACGCCCAGTTAAGCTCACAATGGTAAGCGGGGCACCTTCGGGCAACTTGTCCTCTTTCCCCACCCATCCCTCAACTTCTGGAGCACGGAGAAGAGCCAATGGTTGGCAAGGACCGAAATCTCACAAAAGCTGCCCGAACCCTCCCTCTGACAACAAGTAACATCACAAAGATGCTCTAACTCCTTCGCCTTCCTCAAGCAACATAACAAAGCTGCTCCAACTCCTTCGCCTTCCTCATTGCCCTCGCAGGCCCCATCTTTCTCTCAGCAGCCAACTCTCGACCCAAAAAACCAGCCTACAGCCTCGATACAAAATCCTGAAGATTCAGAAGTCATGATCTCACTTCCCGCAACTAAGTCCCTGCACCCACCTCTCGAAAAAGGGGAAACAATTGACACAATCATGATCACCGCATCGCTCCCAGTGACTCAGAAGCGACCTCATGAATCAAACAACTCGGACAGTGACAAAGAAACACAACTGAATTTAGCAGCTCAAGATCATGGCACTTCCTCGGACCACCTGGCTTTGGTGGTAAAGGTTGTTGAGCCTACCAGCTCCTCTGGTTGGATTGATGTCCGGAAAAAAAAAGGTAGAAAGGATCCTCACCACTCAACACAGTGATCAGGTCCTTTCTCCTTACATTGTAATGTTTCCATCTTGCTTTGCCCACGCGCTCTATGGAGCTCTCTTTTAGCATAGGCTAGTTTCAAATGATCCCCTACTCTCTTTCTGAGGGGTCTTTCCCATCTGCAAATCATTGTATTACTTGCACTTTTTCATGGATTGAATAGAAGGATTCTCCCTTTTTTACTTAAAAAAAAAATAATATTGTAAATTTCTAAAATTTATAAATTTTATTTTAAAAATATATTTATTACAATTTATTAATTTTTTCTATTTATATGTAATATTCTCATTATTTTAGATTTGTATATATTTTTCCTCTTAATTTATTTATAAAAATGAATGTGTCTCATTTTTCTTTTTTTCTAAATTTTTTTTTTGTAAAGATGGATATTGTATATAAAATAAAATAAAAGCAAGGATTTTACTTAACTTCAAAGTATTGAAATTTATATTTATAAAGATTTCAATTTGTAGTGAAAAAATATTTTAAAAAATTGTATTAATATTAATATTTAAATTCATATTTATAATTCTTTATGTTAATATTAATATTTGAATTCATATTTATAAGAATTTCTTTCAATTTGTAGTGAAAAAATGATTTACAAATAATTATGTTAATATTAATATAATTTTTAAATTATATAAAGAAATTCCTCTTTCATTTTGCAATATTTCTTTATTTAGCATTGAAAGCATATAAGGCTATCGCTCAAGCCCAATAGACACTCACATAAGTGAGGTCTCTTAGTTGTATTTTATATTATTGTTTATGTAAGATTTTTAATCAGCCAATTAGGCATTGCGCATGGAAAGAAGCATGTTGTTGTCAATTCATAGCAAGTTAGATAAACAATTTTACCATGTAGTAATGTGTATATGTTTAAAAGGACTTAAATCAAATTTAGAATGTGTATATGTTTAAAGAGAGTTAAATTAAATTAAATTTAGAAGTATCCCTCCTAGTAATGCATGACCAATCTATATTTAAATTCTATACTATTTTTTTAATTAATGATTGTGTATCAAAGAAACTTATTTATTAGTGATAGGACAAAATTTGATAACTTGTGGTATATTTATTGATATCTAGTGATAGATTGTAAGTAATATTTTTATTATAAAAAATATATAAATAAGGACCATAATGGGTTTCTGTATATAAAATAAAATATCTATAAAATTTAAACTATAATTAAAATTTAAAATTTAAGGAAGTTTGCTATAATTAGTTTCCTTCCATATTTTAACCACATACAACTTTGTCTAAACAATAAACCAAAAGAATTAAAAAAAGGAACATCATAGCATTTTTCATCAATCCAAATTTTAGTTTTAGAATATTTAGATGCACCTACTTACATTTTTTCAACATGGAAAAACTTTGAATAACAAGAAATATATCAATATAAGGATAGAAGAAGAAGGAACATTCTCTTTAGAGAAAATACAAAATAATTGAAATAATAAATACATGGATATTTTTTTTTGAAATAAAATAGACCATCTAATAATACAAAATGAACTTATGGATAGTAGACTATCATATAAATTCTAGAATGGAAGAATTGAAAACGATGCCAACAAAACTAAATCATCTTGTACAAATATTGGTGTAGATTCAAGTGGATTAACAACACTGTAAATAAGTTTATGGGTAACTTAAAACTATGTAAAATACTTTTGTAAATAACATTGAAATGTGTGACAAATCTACTTAAACAAAATGATAGAATTAGTTTTCTAGTTTCACTTTTCAATGAAATAGGAAAAGTGGAAAAGTGTAGAGGAAAAGGAATCGATTGAAAACAATACCAAATGTGGAACCATTCCCTAGTTTTTGTAAGATAAAAGTTGTATATGCAAAAGGGAAATCAAACAAAATGAGACATGGTAGCTAAAATAATTAGTAAATATATCTTTATGTTTTGATGATCTAAGTACTAGACAAAGAACTCAAGGATTCAAAATGGGATAATCATTGCCATATAAATATAATACATAAAGACAATGATTTTAAATATTATTGAAATGCAAGAATAACCATATCACAATTAAAAGGAATATTAATGTTCTAGATGGTCAAATTGCCTCAAATAACCATGGATAACATTAACTCCGGAAAAACCATTTTGTAAAATCCAAATTATAAACATTGATTCACTCAAAGAGACATTGGTAGGTGGTCACACAAATAAATATCAAACTAATCTCAAAATGGTAATGAGAATTGAGTTATCCAATGGAAAAGGGTTGAAAGAGTTTATTGTTGAATATGAAAAATTAACTTATAAAAGTGGAGATGTCGAAGGTGATGATATCAAGTAAAATATTTTAACTATTTATGTCATGTCGTGAACGAGGATAAAAATAGTGAATCACAAATGAGTTTTTAGGTGATATAGATGAAATAATTAGGATATGTATTGAAGTTTTTTTTTTATAGATAGAAATTTCATAAAATAGTAAATAAAAATTTATTAAATAATACTCATGTTTTTTTTTTTTTGTAAGTTAGTAGTATTATATATAAAAGGCCTTCCTGGACCAAAAAGAGATATAAAGTACAGAGTATATTCTTTGTTGTAGTTACTGGACTGCCCCAACAGAGAGGAAACCAGTACAGACAGCATGGAATTCAAACATAAAAAGTGTGATAGTCCAAGTGAACTGTTCAAAACTAACTGGACAACAACTAAAAAGTAGAGACACTAAAGAGACTGTAAATGTTCTAATGACCTCAGACATGTGGCAGGTAGCCTGGCCAAGTGACGTGGACAGCCTCGGACCATGGCTCCTCCTCGACATATGTCACCTGATCAGCCCACTGCTTCACCGCGTCCACGCTTCTCTCGGTCCTACCAACAGCTGGCGGGGTATCCTGCTTCGCGTCACGTCCTGTGTCCATTTCCTTCGCCTTCTCCTCATGCCTGACTTTATGTTGCTCATTTCTTGCTGAATTCTGCTCCTGGACATTTCCTTCATTGGTTGCGCCACCAAGTTCCGCTGCCGTAGCCCCACCAGCGAGGTCCGAGGGGATAGATTTTTGCAGAGAATTAAGGAGCTGGAGCAGGACTGCTATATTTCCATCCACGGCTAGCAGACGAAATTGGAGATCCTCCACCCCCTGGCGGAGTTCGAAGACCAAGCCAAATAGAATTGCCAAGCTTTCCCGAAGCTGAGTGTCAGGGAAAGAGTTCGGGGACTGGTTCTCAGTGCTCTGAGGCTTGCACGAAGGTGGTTCCCCCACAATCATCCCAGCAGAGATAGGAATTGGTGCAAGGGGCGGTTCGAACAAAGGCGGTTCAGGGAGATGGCGCGAGATAGAAGACGACAGCCTGGGGACGATAGCTAGGCTATCAAAATGCGAAGTAGCTAAAGCGAGGTATGAAGGAAGAGTTGATTCCGGCTGAATGGAGGGAGAGGAGCAGGAGGGAGGCGATACAGAGGGCCGACGAGGTTTCCATGGGGAGCCTCTGTGTGGGCGCCCTCGAGGCCGCGGCATGGTTCTCGTTGTGAACTGGATAGAGAACGTCAAGTGCAAAGGGGAGTGAAAGGAAGCCTGCAACCAGACCAGAGCTAGAATGAGCCTGCAAGGCCCAAAAAACTCAGACGAAGGCTGCCAGGAGGGATGCCAGTTGAGGCCTGCACAGGGACAGGCGAAATGAAAATAGAACCCAGCCATGAAATGAGAGTAGAGGGGAGGAGGGATCTGTTTAATTGCTCCCCGCGCCATGTTAATGGCCATTTAATGCTGGTGTAGGGTGGCGGGCGAAGGCACGATCCCTTCACATGGCTCTGTGCTTTGTTGGCCATGCCTCTCCACCTCGTCATGCCGCGTGTAGCGCAATAACACCCCATCCGGGGAAATAATAATCATGTTGAAGTCAAGGATTTATGTGAAAATTTTCATAAATTTTGTTGAATATTTATTATATAGAAATAATTTTATTGTATGCTTTAATTTTATCCCAATTCCTTGTGGTTTATAACTACCTAATTTTACATCATAATTGATTATTATTGAATTAGGCCCACAACCTACTCAATAATATTTCTAAAAATTTGCAAAAGAAGTTTTTAAAAAAATTGAGGAGAATTTCATACCAATTAACTTTGAATAAATTGAATGTAAATGATAAATTTAGAGAAAAACATTTTATTAAAATGAAAAACTATGAAACTACAAATAAGCAAGAATTAACTATAATAGAGGTCAATTTTAAACAACGTTGCAATCAAGAATTAACTATAATAGAGGTCAATTTTAAACAACGTTGCAATCTTAATTTCCTTAAAATTTATAGGAGAGTGATAAACACGAATAAGAAATCAAAACACAGCAATAGCATATGGAAAAACAATACCTATCGATCCATTATTTATGCCAAACATGAAAAAGTCATCCCAAAACTTTATTTTATAAATTGATTATATGATTAACATTTGAATTTTGGTATTCTAAATTCATTATTAATAAATATGATAAATAAAATTAAGAAAATAAAATGATGATAATCTATTATATTACTTTAAATAAAATTATTTATACTCTTTCAAATAAAATTATTGTTAAATCCATATAACTAATATCACATAAAATACTCTTTGAAACAAGATCTATAACATTTTTTTAAATGGTAAATGTAGTTTCTACCTAATCATGACTAAACCAAAGAACATCTAGGAAAAACCATTTACTATATAAAATGGTTAGTATGAATTACTAGTTACGCCATTTGCTCTCAACTATGCACCTACTTATTTGGGTGATATATTTTCAATTTTTTTTTTTAGAATTTTAATCTTGTATACAAATGACATTCTTGTATATTTTGAAGAATATAAATCCATAACTTAAAAAATCTCTTTGTTTTTTAATAAAACAAAAATTTGGACATCTTTGATGTTTATTAATTATATATGTTTTGAATTTTAAAGTAAATATTTGTACATCTTTGATGTTTATTAATTATATAGATTTTAAAACTTGAATTCAATATAATGAGTGATTTATGTAGCTACCTAAAATATTAGATATAAATATTTTTTTATGGAGAAAAGAATATATATTTACAACTATACAAACTAAAAATTATTTTATTGATTTTTTTTTATGATTTTTTAAATTTATATATAAAAATAAAGACAAAAAATAATAAAAACAATATATGACAATTATCAATGAAATTCAAAATATTCTTTTTAAGATATTACAATTTTTTTTATTATAAATTAAGATATTGTAACAAATTATTTTATTGACTTTTTCTTAATGATTTTTTAAATTTATATATATAAATAAAAACAAAAAATAATAGAAACAATATGTGACAATTATCAATGAAATTCAAAATATCCTTTTTAAGATATAACAAGATTTTTCTATTATAAATTAGGATATTGCAAGATTTTTTAAAAAAATTATAAGGATATGAATATCTTAAATATACTCATATTATAAGTTAAGTTGAAACGATTGATTTTGTTGAAAATGAAAATTCAATTAAAGATTTTATGATGAAGTTGAGGGATTATATATATATATATATATCATTTTTTTATTTTTTTTAACATGAAAATTTAATGATAAAGTTGAGGGAGTAGAGAGAGAGGAAGACTAAAAAAAGAAACTATTTACAATATCCTAAAATATCCTAAAAGAACAAGATTGTTAGTAATTAATTTTGATGAGAACTTCACTTTCACTAAGATACAAATTTATTATTATCATTTCATTCAAGTTTTAATATTTATACATATTTATGTAAAGTCCAATGTCAATGGTTATTATAATAGAGAAATTAATTATGTCGTTATTAAAGAGTATTTTTTTTACATTATTGATAATTTTCCATTTGATACATTCTTCTCTCATCAATTTTTTTTTCATGAACTTTATAAAAAATTACTAAAGCAAGGTTTCATTTCTAAAAATCATGGAATGTAATAATATATTAGTGCTAGTAATTTTAAATCAACATGATATTTTTATGATGAGTCAAATTCATAAGAAAACATGCATTCTTCATACCTAAAGTTTCTTTTTGATGAGGCATGGAAAAGGATGATGTTGTTAAGTCCTATTTAAAATGATACTTAGGAAGTACCAACTAAATCACTAAATTGCTCAACTTTCAAATTGGAATAATGTTGTTGAATGATGAAAATAAAGTTTAAGTCATGAATTAAATTGATGGATGTTTAATGTGCACAAGAAAGTGTGGATGAATTTAAATTTTATAGGTAATTAGATGTTCATGTTTATTTAAAAAAATAAAAAATGATTATTCAATATTAATTTTATTTTATCTAGTTTATCTACTTTACAAAAGGGTGTAATCTAACCAAAAATCAATTTTTTTGAGATAAACACAACTACTAATTTGATGATAACTATGAACTCAAAACAAGAACACTACCCTAAATAGCCATATTTTGGGTTGAAAACACCCAAATCAATCCCTGAATCAAAAAGTGGTGCTCCATGAATCACCATTTTTCTCTGGTTAGAATTACAACATTTTTCCACCATAGTCTTAAATTCTCATAAAGCTGCAAAAAAAACCTTAAAATTTACCACTGAAAACAAAAAATCATGCTTTGAGCATCATCGCATTCTTTTTGGGGTTAAAATTACAACATCATTGAAAACATGGCCTCGACAATTGGTATTGATCCAAAGAAAAACCCTAAAATCGACCCTAGAAATGAAAAGTGGTGCTAGTGGTAGCACCCCCTTCTCTTTGGGGTTAACATCACATATTGTTTGAAACCATGGCCTTGACAACTCGTATTGTTGTGAAGCGAAAACTTGAAATCAACCTCCAAAAATGTGGTGCTACAAGTAACATATTTATTTATTTTTTCGGGCTTAAAATTGTAAAGCTTATGAGATCATGGAAAAATACCTGGACATTATTGCAAACAAAATCATAGAAAAACAAGAAAATAATACTAATAAAAATCCCGTAGGGGTGTAGACCTACTAGAAAGTGTTGTGTAAATGGAAGGAAATATGTAAAGGAGGTCTCAAGTTCGATCATCACCCTGATTTATGTGTGCCCCATGCTTGCGGGTTGTGTGGATGCACCTGGAGGTTATAGAGGAAGCATATGTGAATCGACCCTGTGTTGATTCCACAAGTACAAAAAAAAATACCAATAAAAATAAAAAAACAAATATAAAGAGAAAATCCTTGAAACAAAAAGAGAAAACATGTTTTTTTTAAATGAAAAAATAAAATAAATCAAACATTTTAATTGAAAAATCATAATATTATTGGAATTTGTTTTTTAAGTTCAAATTTAAAAACGAAAAAACAAATAAATAAATTAAAAACTAAAATTTTAAAATAAAGGAAAAATATTGATTATAAAAAAATGAAGAAATAAATTTTTTTAATTTAATTTTTAAGAAAAATAAAATTAGTTAAAAAAGAAAATTAAAAAAATATTAAAAAAATGGGTCGGGGGGGATTTCTGGAATCATCCCTCCCTCCAAAAACTCACATTCTATCCCAACCCCTCCTCATCCACCTAGACATCACCTTGCACCCCCTCCTCCCTCCCATGATCCCCACTTACCCCACACCCCCTATCGTTCCCTTCCCTCCCACACCACTCATAGGGAATAACCCAACCTATAGTGACAGGTTTACAACACATCATTATAGGTTGGGTTCCAACCCATGGGGTAGCATGGGGAGTAAGGGAGGTAAGGTGGGGTGGGTGTAGGGTAAGCAAGGTCTGTGGGGGGGACGAAAGGGTGTGGAGGCGAAGAGAGGTGGTGGCTAGGTGAAGGAGAGGTAGGTGGGTGGATAGAATGTGAGTTTATTTGGGGGGATGATTCCAAGAATCACACATTCTTCCCATCGCCTCTCACCCCCCAACAAACCTCTTTTTTATTTTTTTCAAATAAGCTATAATGTTAACCCCAAACAAAAGAGGGTGCTATTACTAGCACCAATTTTCATCTTAAGGATTTTGTTGTGCCTGCAACAACTCCCATTAAATTTTCCTTCGATGGAATTAAATGGGTACCCTACTAAATTTCTACATAAGTTATGAGTGACAAGAGTATTTCCTTAGGTTTGATAAATCTTGTGTTATTTATGGAAGAAATTATTTTTATCTTATTCAATTACAATATCCTTTTTCATATTCTCAGTTTCAAGACATCGAATTGTTTGAAGAATGATTACGTCGTTTTATCTGTATTCATCCTAGATTTATTTCATATTCATCTATTTTGTATTTATCTCCAAATCAAGTTTGTGCTCATGCGCCTTCTGGTTGCACATCAATTCCCAATATGAAAGCATATTGGGTTTTCCTATTTGGGAATTACCATTCGGAAATGATATTTCATCATGTTGAATGTTTTACTCGAAGCCACAAGCCTATCGAGATTCCCTATTTGGAACTTCCCTGTCGAAATGTCAAAGCTACAATTTTCAATGATTCCATCCAAACATAACCTCCCACAAGCCTATTAGATAAAAAAATCTAGGTTATTCCCATCAGAATGTCAAGTTAACTCTTTTAAAGGGTTGTCCCAAAATCCTAAAGCTGCAATTTTTTCAGGCTTCTCTTTTAGATCCACTCCATCAAAAAGTTTAGTTGTTACCACTTCATGGTTTTCCTCAAAATCAAAATCTGCAAGCCTATCATGATCTCCTTTTTGGACCTTTCCTATCAGAGTGTCACATCACAATTTATTATTCCCGTGAGGCTGTTCCCACAAACATTTTCCCAAATTAAGTGTTCAAGTTATATTTCTTTAAGGGATTATAATTATGTTTATTATAAAATATTTGTATAAATGTATATAACTTAATAATGTGTTATTAATATTTAATCACTCATTTCCTTGTCTAAAACATTTTAGAAATTTTCCCAAGGCCGACGGCCAGAATATCATTTCATGGAATCTTTGTCGGGTTTCTCAATTGAACTACCTCTCTTCATCCCCCCAAATGAGTCTTCCTCGAGACATTTTTCTGAAGGATCGCTTCCAAAATCCAATCTTTCCCTATAACCTCATTGTTGCTAGATGAAATACATAAAAGGTATAAACTGCAGAAACCTTAGATATATTTCAAAACCACAGTGACCAAAACACTTATATTTCAAAGCATTTTACATGACCAGTTGTAGAGGAACGACATTCCTCCCAATCAGACACTCAGTTGCACCAATTCTCTCTACAACAAGCCACCCCCAGGCTAGGCCTATGATTCCAAAAGGACATAAAGGATCCTACATGTGTCTATAGTCCATTGTAACAACTCAAATACCCATTAAAACACAATGATGCAGATCCTATAACAATTCCAACCACTCAACTCTCTTCCCCATCAATATGCATAAGTTAAGGGATGACATTTCCTTCTCAGCATCATAGTCCCTTAGACAATATCCATCCCTTTTGAGAAATAAGGTTGGATAGAGAAACATGAGAAGAGAAAATGCACATAAAAAAGGAACAAGATCAAGAATATCAATAAGAGAGAGGAAAGAGGAGAAGACACATAACATGAAGGAACAATATCTGGTAAAACCATCCTAGCATGAGTTGTCTCCAACCGAGAAGGAGTGGGAGCCAACTCATTATGACATGGAAAGAAAACCTAAGAAAAATAACCTAAATAGGAAAAAATAAAGAAGAAGTTCAACAACGATGAAAGAGAAAATAAGTGACAGGAGCGACTGCAGCAGGGACAAAAGCGGAAAAGAAGCAACAAAAGAGGAAGCAAAGAGGAATTATGAGTATTAGTTGTAGCTATAGGATGTTTTGTATGTAAAGAATCTATGAATGTAAGAAGAGGAATGTATAGTGAACATCTATTTAGCATAGAGTGTAAGCAAAATGCCTTAACTATAATAAAGAAACAAATATTTTATGGATGTATCCCAAGAGGGGATGAACCACGGTAACTCTGTGTCGAATTATTCTTTTGAATGGTTATTGATTCCTGTATTATGTTAATTCATGGTTGTATGGTGTTAATTCTTGTCTTTACTATGGATAAATGTTACATTTACTGATATTGTTGATAGACTCATGCACACTAACCCTAATTGTATGTTTAACTGCTAAATGATAAGAATATAGACTCATATGCATCAAGAATTAAGTAATGAGGTCGGGTTAACTAGGATCTTGTGCACGAAAGGATATTGTATGTATGACAGTGCGTTCATCCCTTCTTTCCCTCACCACTAAACAATATTGGTTCATGCAGTCCCCATAAAGATACCTTGGGTGAGACTTCGCCTGCTCGCAGCTGATGCCAAAAGGGATGGTATTTGTAGGGTTTTATTAGACTAATTACCTTGAACCTAGGGTCTTTAACCTATCCAATTGTGTGAACCAACAAATGGTTTTATTGTTAGGACATGAAATTTGAAAGTGAGGGAATGTTTTGGATACTAATGAGGAAGGAGATAACTAAATGGAAGGAGAAATAGGAACAAGAATTTTCTCAGAAGGAAAATAAAAATGTGTGCTTAAGGAATAAGAAATGGCTGCAAAGATGTGTGTACACACACTTGCATCAGATATTTTTCGATGAATTTCCCAATATTTTAATAGAATGGATGGAAAGGTTTTTGAAAAATATTGGCAGACATAGACCAACCACGCCAAAGAAATGGACTCATGAGCTAGTGAGATGAGTGGACTCAGTAGATAATAGGACGCCCTGCATAGTGGAATTTTGGTAGGACAATATCTTGGCAGGCTACGTAACAAAAATTTTTAGAGAATGTACCTAGGCTTATAATGTTTTAAAAAGATACTTCTTTAAAGGTCCGCGAGAAATATTCATAAAGTCGTTGGCTACTGGGATAAAAATGTTTCTATGCGATAAAGAAGTGATAACAATGTAGTTAGATAGCTAAATAAATTCACACACACGAAGGGACTGGGGTTTGCTGACTAGAAGATTAACCGAGGGTAGGAAAAATTGACAAAGGAAGGGAAGAATGAGAATGCAGAAGAAAGAGGAACGGATATCAGAAGGAGAAGAAGATTTTGGAGTTTTGCATAGTGGGAGAAGGTACAAGAAGTTGAGACCTGCGACTGAAGAGAGAGAGAAGCACAGTGAATACCCAGAACATCATGTAGACATTAGTATTGTAGAAGTACAAAAGACACAGGGAGAAGAAGAAGATATCCAGTTTAGTCCAGTGATAGAGGAACCATTAAGTTTGTCTTGAGCCGAGTCATGGGTCGAAACAACAACCTCATGTGCATCACCTAAATATATGAAAATGTTTGAAGATCTTTCTAGAGCACTTGTAATCAGTCAAGGAAGTCAGAGCAGTAGTAGCTAGAGTAGTGGCAATGGTACAGGTAGTTAGACTCAACTCGCATCACCAGGAAGGGGTTCTACACCCAGTAACATGGAAGGAGTAGATAATACACTCAAATTACCAGAGTTCAAAGGAATTGGGTCTCAGAATTCAGAAAAAGACTTGTTCATATTTGAAACCATCTGGAATGCAAAGATTTTCCACAATGATGGTGAAAATATCACACAGTTGGAAACAACCTTTAGAGTACGTGTGCTAGTATGGTACATGAAGCTCCAACGTACCACAATACTAGGCCAGATAAGGACTTTAGCGTAGATTACACAGGCATTGTTAAAGGAATTCAAGAAACCAAATTCTGAGTCATAGTACATTATTGAGCTCAAGGAGATCAAACAAGTACAGACTGAGTCATTATGGGATGTAACATCCGTCTCTTGCGCGGACTAAGCGGACTTATTATTTTAGGAGACTTGCGTGCAAGTGATTTGGTTCATTATATGATTGGTTGTTTTGATTATGATTATGAGATATTGTGGATTTGATGATATGTTATTTTTACTGTATTTACATCGACATGTGCTATTGATTGGTTTCTCCTGAGTGTGCAGGATGTTGGAAGTTAGAGGATGTCGATGGCATCGATGGATCTCCTTGGACTCTGGATCGATGCAGGGAGTGGACGGTTATGGTTTTACATTTATAGATATTACATATGTGACGTATGACTAGATATTATGATGTTTATTGTTATAGCTGACATGTTTCGTTGATGGATGCAGGTTGACGATAACTTTCCAACCAGACTCGCATTTGGAGTAAAGGGGTCATGCACGAAAACCAGAGACATTGAGGCAGAGGTGTGGCAGCAGCATTGCCACAACCTACTAGCACTCTCGTCATGGTCCGAACTTTAGGTTAACGATTACCTAGTTCGAGAGATTCACGATGTCGTGAGAGAGGACTGTGACAGTCGCTCACGATGATTCTAAGGGGATCGCAATAAGGAAGGGTCCTTATTCCTTAGAGGCCCTTAGTCTCCCACAAGGTCACCTAATGGAGTATTGACTCCAGTGGTTTGACGCCTACCAAATTCAGTCAAGAGGCGAGTGGCACCCTTGGAGCACGTAGTGCGTCTTGAAGGGCACATCACCCAATTAAAACCAGATTTCAGAAGAGTGACACCCTTGGTCCGGAAGGGCACATTGTGATTTTAACTATGGTAAGCTAATATACCTAATACCTAGAAAACTATCCCTCCTTAGGACCTGATCGACCTTAAAATTAATGATGGTATGAGTGAAGTTTAATAACAAATTTTTCCCTTAAGAATTGTCGCCAAGCCTAGTGAATTTAAAACCTAGGTCTAGGTAGAACCTTTGACCAACAAAAAAAACTAATTAGACATGTAACAAGATGTGGGTAAATAAAATTCAAGCATTAATAATTAAAGTAAAATTTTAATGGAGGATTAATTTATTAAAAGGGTAAATTGTTGTATTTGTCTAAACTTGTTAATTTTGAACTTAAAGAAAAGGGGAAACTTAAAGAAAACGGGGAATGTCTAACCTAGTAGGAAATCTAGCTTTTGGAACTTTCTATTTGTGAACTCAACTAGTCTTTAAGGCGTAAGTCATTTAAGAAATGTAAGGGAATAAATGGACACCGATGAGCGTTTTTAGGAACGCTTTTAGGCGGGTGAGAGAAATAGGCAAATTTAATTAATTAATAAATTAAATTTCTGGTGCAACTAAGGGATCAGGTGACATGTGTATAGGGGAGGTTTGTCCTAATTAAATTTAATAAAAATAATCTAATGAGGGTTTGGGAGTCCAATCACTAAGGAAACTCTATAAAAAGGATGGCGGAGGAGGATTATGGATGATGTCTGGCTTGCATAAGGTTACACAACCAGAATTTTATCTTGACTGATTTCTCTTGTGAGAGTTGGGATACCCAACTCGGGTAATGGGTGGTAGCTCGACCTTGCGAGACGAACTCGGAGCTAACATTCTTTGGTATTGTGTGTGTGGCCCCTTTATGGTTTGGGGGGCTCAGGGGGAAGAAGAGTACCCCTAGCGTTGGCTGGGAGGTATCGGTGAGATCTCAACGATTGACAAGAAGAATTTGAATAGAATGCAAGCGCGGGGCAATCACTTCTAGTTCTTCGCATTTGGCTACGGTATGCATTTGTATATTTTCTATTGAATAGTAGTTAAATTTCCTATACATTCATCCCTATAATGTGTAAATGGTTGAAAGGTAGTTAAATTTATGTGTATGAATATCTCTAATGGCAAATGTTGAGTTGATTTTTGGACAACAGTTGGGAAGAGTAATTTAGATAAATTTTATTCCATCTTAGAAATTTAGATTTTGTTGAAATGATTTATTAAAGATAATTTTTGGAGGAAATTTTATGATAGACATTGAGTAGATCTGTGTTAAAAGTCCTTAGAATTTACAATCCCTCCCTTGTTCCCATTCCAACTCAGTTGTTGTAGCTTCTCTCCCTCCTAACCGAGATCTCTTGCGCTTGTCCTTGCCCCTGCGCGATCCCTTGGATGATTTGTTCAACGTTCTAAACCTGGTCTTATGCCTTCTATTGGCTTGAGCTTCATATTTTATAGGGTGGCCCTTTAGGTAATGACAAGGTTGCTGCGTCGAGTCTCCGCCCTTCTCTTTTGATTCACCTAAGAATCGTTTTCTGTGTTCTGTTTGGTTGTGCGGTAGGTGTAGCCTTCGCTCCCTTACCCTTGTGTATTCCTCCCGTTTCCTTCTATCGAAGCCTGGCTGGATTTCCTCCCTTGTAGCTCGAGGGTCGCCTTGCACGTTGTGCTAGCTCGCGGTTTTAAGCTGAAATCTTACCTGATTATGAGCGGTACCCTAACCAAGTGATCACCAGCTGCACCTATCATTTCAATTTGGCTGAAGCATTTATACACTGGTAGATGGTTGATCATGGCTTAGGTAATTAATTAGGGTAGGTAGATCTGCTGCTCAGTGAGCAAGCCGAACATAGATAGATGGGACAACAAACAGTAAGGATATGCATGAACACACCTGAAGACTTAGAGACTTGGTTACACACAAGCTTTTTATTAAGCGATGTTATTGCCAAACGATATTGATTGATCGATGGGCAGTATCGGCCGAGACACTAAGTTTGTTTGGCCAGATACTTTCAAAACTTATAATTTATGTTTTCAATTATAGAATTACATTTTTTTTCGGGCCGAGGCATAATCCACACTACACAGCGAAAACTGTAATTTATGACGAAATAAACATATTGAATAACGTTTCCTGTAGACCCTGCGCCTGCCTATCCCTGGTGGCAATTTTAATTACAATTATGACTCCACGCAGGAGCGATTATGGCTGCGGGTATACCCAATGGTGATAAGGAAATTTATAGACTCTGCACTTTGACTTTGGTTATATTTAGCAGCGGATATTGTTCAGCGATTTACTTGCTTACCACTGGTTTAAATGTTAGTTGGGATAGCAAGTGGCGAGTTGTTTACGTCTGGGGCAGGGTGCGTGCCAAGTGGCGGGTCTCCCTTTTTATTTATTTACTTTCCTTTAACAGTTCTGAGATCGTGTAGAAAGGAGTAGCGTGTTGTTAGTCCTGAGTCTGGCAAGTGGCGGTTCCATTTGCTTTTTAATTGTTGGCTATTTGTTTTAGCTTAACGCATTGGGAAATTTGAGGAAGGGCAGCACACGCACACTAATTTTTTTTTAGCTTAACGCACACTAAAATTTTGTTTGCTATTTGTTTTAACAACACACTAAAACGAGAAAAGGAGGGATGGTCGTGTGATTTTAAATCCCTTTTATAATTGATTATTGGAACAATTCATTATTGTAGGGGCTTGTGAGTGGCATATTAGTTTCTAATTGCTTTTAATATTGCTTTTAGTAAATGATGATTATAATAAAGCATGGTAATGAATGGTATTTTCTAATAAAGGATGATTTTTAATAAAGGGTGGTAATAAATGATGTTTTTAATAAATGATGATTGTAACAAGGGCAGCGGAGCAGCGTAGTCCCTGCCGAATTTAATGCAATTAAATGGAAAAATGTTCATAAGGCAAAAATATTCCAATGTTGAAGTATGATTATAATAGCATTCTAATGTTGTAGTATGAGAAGATGCAGTTATGTGNAAGTACTGATATTACATTATTTTAATAATAAGCTCCATTAATGGGGCAGACCAACAATTAAGTAGTTTCAATTTGCATTTTAACTATGTATTACAACATAAGGATACAAAGCTTTATACAAACTTATTTCCAAGAGCTTACTTCCATCCTAAAAACTCAGACTTCAAGTAAGAACTATTAATTAATTAATAATGGTTTGTTCCATTTCAAAACAAGGGCAGCGGAGCAGCGTAGCCCCTGCCGAATTTAATGCAATTAAATGGAAAAATGTTCATAAGGCAAAAATATTCCAATGTTGAAGTATGATTATAATAGCATTCTAATGTTGTAGTATGAGAAGATGCAGTTATGTGAATTTTATTAAAAAGTACAGTTGCAGACGAGAGTAGAATGTTGTGATCTGAGTTTTCTTTAGTTTTGGTCTCTGAGGCATTTTGAAGTTGGTGTTACCCATTTTATAAATGAACGTGTTGTAAGGATTATTTGGTTACAAAGTGTCTACCATAGAATAAGAGGTAAAAAAAATATTGTAAGTCATTGTTATGAATTATATTAGTTGGTATTTAAAGTTTTGGGTAAGTTTTGTTAGTGAGTGTTAGTTTAAGCCAATGCTAGTCGGTTCGAGTTTTGTGAAGTGTGTTAGAAATAAAAAAAGATATGATATACACGTTGAAACTAAAAATAAATCTTCAAGAATACAAACAACACCAAGGATAGTGCAACAACAACGTTGGCAAGGTT
>SNQJ01S0028531.1:117947-132859 GCA_010110895.2 Picea sitchensis | reverse complement strand
TAAAAAAATTACGTATATAAATTTCCTATGTTAAACATTAGCGTTTTTACAAAAATTTCGAAGTCAACCTTCAACTAATTGAAAGTCAGCGATGAACTCATCGCTATAGTCCCTGCCCTTGGCCTTCCGGCAGGGACTAATAAAGCATGGTAATAAATGTTGGTTTTTAATAAAGGATGATTTTTAATAAAGCTTGGTAATAAATGATGATTTTTAATAAAGCATGGTAGTAAATGGTGATTTTAATAAATGATGATTTTAGGGAAGCATGGTAATAACTGAGGATTTTTTATAATAAAGAAGCATGGTTTAGGTTGAGAAATAAGTTCTTAAGGTTAAATAATAATTTATTAGTTGTGTGATACTTCATTCTTTACAATGTTGAAAAAGGTTGTGTTTTCAAATAGGGGATAGAGAAAGTTTATTACTTGATTTAAGAATGAAATCCTTATCGTGATTGTCTAGTCTCATTGTTAGTAAATTATAACTTAGCTAAAAGTTGTATCTTTTAAGGTTTATGGGCTCCTTGTTTAATTTGAGCTGGAAGGGTAAGGGAAGGTTTTTATACGCTTTGATTAGATGGTGAAGCATTACCTTGTGCTTGAATTAGTCTTTATGTTGGTAAAATTGTTAATGATTACTTTCAGATCGTTGCGCCAATTAAAGGCGTATTGAATGTAGTCACCCTGCGTCGTGTTTTAGCTTGTGGTTGAGTGCTTGTTTATAGTTTCCGTATAATGTCGATAGAAAGTTAGGACTTCTGGCGCATTGGATTTGTGTCTTGCTTGAAGGTTTAGAATTGTTTTGTTTTCGCCTTAGTTACTATCACACTCGTCGCAATGTGGTTGCATGCTTCCTTATGACTGGATCATTGTGCTCATTGATCGATAAGTGTTGATGTTAACCTAGCTTGGGGTGATGTGCTTCCAATGATGATGAGGACATTGACTTGTAGTTTGTTGAAATGGAATTGTATTGTGACAAATGATTGTGATTGTTTCTCGCTTGCAGTGAAGGTTTATGTTACCATGTTAATCTTAGATGTTGGTTGCGTCTAGATGATCTTGATGTTGTCTTCTAAGCTTAGTTGTTTTTAGTCCTCGCTGATTGACTGTTCATTGTGTATTCAACTGCTTGATGTGCTAGTATGATAGGTTGTTATGTTATGTGTTGCATGATTGTGTGCGTTGTGTTCATCATCGAGTTGTGATTGAGTGTATTGTCGTTATTACCTTCCTACATAAAAGAAAAAAAAATGTACATGTTATGCAAGGCTTGTTGTCGTAATGACAGGGTTCGTTACATATGGTATCAGAGTCCGTTCGACCCGCAACGTGGGATCACTACGACTTCCATTGATTAGATGTTTGATTATAAAATGTCGCTAATTAAATTGATTGTATTCGTGTAGGTAATCATGGTTAGAGGACATCGCGGTGGAAGATGAAGGGGTTCTAGGGGAGGAGGCACGATGCCTCCAGTAACATCCATGCCCAAGGGGTCTAACCCCTAGGGAGATGAACATATTTTTGGGCAGGAACAGATAGTTGTGGGTGATGCGACTGGGTTGATGAGGTCCTTTCAGAGGATTTCTGAGGCACTGATCATTCGTTTGGATAGAGATGATGCAAGCGCATCGAAATCTCCTGAGGGTCTACCGTGCACCCCATTCGATATTGGTAGCATTCACCGCGAAATCGAGAAGGTCAAATTTCTCGAGTTATTTGGTGCCTCGGACGACACAGTTGCCAAGGCATGGTTGGAGGATATGGTGATATGTTTTTCACTTCGTGACTATACCTCCAACATGAAGTTTTGCATGGTGGTCTTTCAACTGAAGGGGAGCGCTCTTCTATGGTGGAAGATGCTCATGCCGCAATTGAACATGGAAGTCGAAGATGTTTCATGGGAATTGTTCGAGGAACGGTTTCGAAAGAGGTATCTATCTAAGGAATTCATTGAGCATCAACTCAACGAGTTCAACGCCTTGCTAAAAGGCGGTCGTACGATGGTCGAGTACGAGGCATGTTTAATGGAGTTGCTTCGGTATGCTCTACACCTGAATACCAAGAAACTTAAGGTCAACAAGTTTGTGTTCAGCCTTAATGTCAGCATTCATGCAAAGGTGAGGATTACAATTCCTCAAACCTTGCACGATGTTGCCCAAAAGGCCCTCATAACAGAGGAGGAGCTTATCAACGGGTGTCCGAGAAGGACTTCAGCGGGACAGGCGTCATTTGGTGTGTAACAACATCAAACACTAGCTAGACATTCACCAGGATATCGTGGCATCCAGAGAGGATCCACTTTCATTACACCTCGACGACTAGTGCCTCAACAACATACTCCTTATAGAGGACCACAACACCAACAACAACGTCAACCGCAACAACAACAGTTTAGGCATGTTCAGAAGAACAAACCAGGGTTCCAAGCCGATGGGTCGTCATCTTCTACTTCAGGTAACATGAGTTTTGGATAGAAGAAAGGGTGTTGGACATGTGGAGAGCCACATTACCAGTGTGATTTCCCAGTTGAGGGGACCAGAGCATCTGGATCAGCTGGACCCACGATCGTGGGAGATTTGGGCAAGGCCCATCGGATTCATGTAGTGGTGAATAACCACCAGGCAGAGCACCAGTCAACTGTGCTCGAGACATCATGTATCATCGTGGACCAGACCCTTAGCATTCCGATGGATCCAAGTGCTATAGAGAGTTTTATTTATGGTGCGACGCTAAAAATAATTAAGGTAAAGGCAATCGAATAGGATGAGTTTATCTTTGTAGAAATGGCTTCGGGAGCCAAACATAAGGTTGGAGGGAAGGTTACAGGTCAGCCTATACATCATGATCTTATGGTATTATGACATCATGATTGATATGGACTGGTTGGAATCGCATGAGGCTATACTCAAATGTAAGATGAAAAGGTTGATCTTGGTCGATGATGAGGGACAGAGATGCGTGATTGTAGGTGGAAACCAGGGAGTTTCCCTGAGGTTCATCTCTTCCTTGCAACTACGGAAGAGCATGCGCAAGGGATGCCAGCTATATGTGATCCTTGAGTTAAATGAAAAGGGTGTGGCGGAAGGACTGGAAAACCTTTTGGTAGTACGAGAGTTTGAAGATGTCTTCCCAGAGGAGTTACCAGGGTTTTCGCCTGAGAGGGAGTTGGAATTTACCATAGACCTAAAATTGGGAATTGAATCGATAAAAATATTGCCTTATTGGATGTCGACCCTGTAGTTACAGGAGTTGAAAATGCAGCTGAAGGAGTTGTTGGACCTAGGAATTATACGTCCAAGTGTGTCACCATGGGGTGATCCTTTTATTTCATACGAAAGAAGGATGGGTCGTGGAGACTCTGCATTGACTATCATCAATTGAACAGATGAAAGGCACGATGGTGTTTTCGAAGATCGAATTGAGATCATGGTATCACCAGTTACGAATCAAGGAGGATGACATCCCTAAGACCTCCTTTAAGACGAGGTTTGGACATTATGAGTTTATTGTTTTACCGTTTGGACTCACAAATGCCCCAGGGGCATTTATGAGTTTGATGAACTGGTTGTTTCATGAATATTTGGACAAGTTCATCCAAGTATTCATTGACGATATTTTGATATATTCTCAGACGATGAAGGAGCATGATGAACACTGGCACTTGGTACTACAGTGTCTGGGAGAGAACAATTTGTTTGGAAAACTGTCGAAATGCTCATTTTATCAATCAAAGATTCATTATTTAGGGCATGTCATTTCCGGCGAAGGAATCATAGTGGATCCAGCCAGGGCCAAGGATATTATGGAATGTCATGCACAAACAAATTTCCTAGAAGTGTGTAGCTTCATGTTATTAGCGGGATATTATCGACGGTTCGTCGAGGGTTTTTCGAAGATAGAAAATCCAATTACGGAATTGCAGAAGAAGAACAAAAAGTTTGTTTGGACTGAGAAATGCGCTGAATAATTTTGGAGGCTCAAGGAGCTGTTGACAATAGTGCCGATACTAAATGTCCCTCACATGGACGAGGATTTCTTGGTATGCATTGACACATCCAAGGAAGGAATAGGTGGAGTCTTGATGCAAGACGGTCGAGTGATAGCTTACATCTCGAGAAAGTTGAGAAGGCATGAGGAGAAATATGCGACGCTTGATTTAGAGTTGTTAGACATTGTTTATGCCTTGAGAGTATGGAGACACTACCTTATTGGATGAAAATTAGAACTAAAAAGAGATCACTATGGTTTACAACACATCTTTACGCAAAGTGACTTGAACGTGCGACAATAACATTGGTAGGAATTGCTTAGCGAGTAAGATTTCGAGATTACTTACATAAAAGGAACAATTAACAGAGTGGCTTATGCATTGAGTCAGAGACCACGCATATTTTTGGTGATGCCTCTTCATACGAATCTATGTGAAAAGATTTTAAATTTACAGCGTGATGAGGACTGGTACAAAGAGGTGAAGGAGTTTATCGAACAAAACAAAATGATGGTACCAAAATTTAAGGGATTTATTTTATTTAAAAATTGAATTTATGTACCACCCAATGACGAGTTGAGGAGTTTGATCCTAAACGAGGCTGATAGAGCAATGTACATGGCTCATCTTGGAGTCACGAAGATGAGGGAAGACCTTAAACCCTTATTATTTTGGAGAGGAATGAAGGCAAACATAGTCAACTACGTGGCAAGAAGTCTAGAATTTCAGCAGGTGAAGGCTGAACATATACATCCGACAGGATTACTACAGCCACATTCTATTCCTAAATCAAAATGGGAGGTTATTTTGATGGATCAAATTGTTGGATTTCCATTGACGACAAGGAGACACGACTCGATTTTTGTAGTAGTCGACACTCTGACAAAGAGTGCACATTTTATTCTGGTGTTTACGACGTAACATGATCCTGACATAGCTAGAGTTTCCATCAGCGAGATCGTGAGGCTGCATGGCATGCCTAAGAGGATTATATCCGATTGAGGATCGATGTTTATAGGACGATTTTGGACTAGTTTCCAAGAGTCCTTGGGAACCCAACTTAATTTTAGTACCTCATATCACCCAGATATAGATGGAAAGACCGAGTGAATGAATCAAATCTTGGAGGATATGTTGTGTATGTACGTGATGGACCAACATAAGCGTTGGGAAGAATTCTTGCCACTGGTAGAATTTTCATATAAAAATAGTTATCAAAGCACCATTAAGATGGTGCCATTCGAGTTTGTTTACGGGCGACCATGTCAGATGCCTTTGAGTTGGGATCGGCTTAAGGATAGGGTCCTGGTGGGACCGGAAGCGATCAAAGGGATGGAAGATAAAATGCAAACAATAAGACAAAGGATAAAGGAAGCGCAGGATCAGAAGAAGAGTTATGCTGATGTGCATCATGTCAATTGTAGTTATGAAGTTGGCGATCGAGTATTCTTGCTAGTGAAACCACATAAGAGTTCGATCAAGTTTGGAAGGGGTGCTAAAATCTCTCCTAGGTTCATGGGACCCTTAGATATTGTTGAAAGGAGGGAGCCTATGGCCTATCGACTAGCCTTGCCTAATTCTTTGACGCATATGCACGATGTTTTTCATGTATCTATTTTGAGACATTATGTTAGTGATCCTATAAATGTTCTTGACATGAGTTCCTTGCTGGTATCGAACGAGGGTGCGCTAACGGTGGAGCCAATCCGCATCCTGGACCATCTCATTCGATAGCTACTACATCGAATAGTAGATCAGGTCAAGGTCCAGTGGGACAAATATAGTCCACACTCGGTGACCTGTGAGGACGTTGTTGAACACACCTCCCACACTAAGAGGGGGGGGGTGAATTAGTGTGTGGACTTTTATAACTTTTCTCCTTCTTACCAGTTAGTAGTTAAAACATATTTGAACAGATTAAGAACAATCAAATCATAATCACAATGGGCACAAAAGATACAAGATGTTTGTAGATAATTTATATGAATATATGTGAATATGAATTTTCCCAGCACCAACTAATTTGATTCAACACCAACTGAAGTAAAGAGCACCAACTCCTCAGAGAGAACCAACTCTCAAGCAAGACCCAGCTTGCTGCAAGACCCATCTTGCTGATAGAACATAGTCTATCCAACTAGAGTTCAACCAACTCTAGTAGCATTGATTCATTAATGAATCAATTCTGTTTCATGATCAGAAGTATACAATCAATGCTCATCATGACACTTCATTCTCTTCCTGAAATTCACGTCTTCTTCGCTTTATCTTTCCTCTGATATCCACGCCTTCTTCACTTCGTCTTTCCTTTGATATTCACGCCTTCTTTCACTTCTTATTCTCTATGATATTCGCATGAACCTCAGGTCCATATCCCCTTCATTTTTTCCATAGGCCTCTCTTTCTCAGCGATCCTCTCTTTTTCCCAAGTCCGTCTGCTCTTCCAGCCCACTGTCTAGTGAACCAATCATGGTTGTATTTATAGTAGCTTATGCTCAAAACTTATTTAAGTTATTGAGCCGAATTGTGTAACAAGTTATAACTAACTTGTCCATTTACAATAACTTTGGGACCACCATAGATCATCGTTTCATGTCTTCAACTTTACACTCGACATCCCCTTTTCTTTCGTAAATCGATCACAGTCATGGATCGATTTCCTTTGTCTCTGTGATAACAGAGATTGATGCTTCCTTCAAACTAGTTCATATGATCAATGGTGTATAACCACAGGGCTATTAGTTTAAGCAACGCATTACATTCTTCCCTTCAAATCTCTTTACCATATGAACAATGGTGTTATTCAGACGTTAGGCGAAGACGAGCGCTTGAGTGGTTATCAATTAGCGGTAACGATTCAATCTTATGACGAGATGGATGACTGTCATAACTTCGACACTTTTCCCTTCAGGTCTTATTGACTTCCAACCTTTCAAATCTCCTAGAGTGGATTTCCCCAAATAGATTGGGCAGTTCACGTTTACTTCGCGGAACTAGATCAATGGTCTAATCGATTCTTGGACCTATAATTTATATCTTAATCCAATGGCCAGAACTTAATCAATCATTGAGATGGATGGCCACCATTTACTCCGGGTCTTTGGACTATTATGCTTACACTATCACTCCATTGTATTTTGATCAACGTTCGAGAGTAACCTGACATTAGATCGATGGTTGAGATCTTCTTCGGATCTCCAGACTCCGGATATTTCAAATATCAAACCCCTTCTCTCCTTCGTATGTCAATCTTCTGGAGCTGACAATCCACTGACGCATGTCCCTTTCTCGATCAATGGTCGAGATCCTTTCACGTCTTCAAGATTCGAAATTCTTAAGCCTCAACTCTCATTGTAGTATGATCAATGGTTGAGAATACTCTCGAAGAGATCTTTCAGATCATATGACTTATGTCCACTTCGAGACTTCGGCAGTTTTGGGCAAGTGCTAGTGGTAAAACTCTTGAAGAAAAACTCTCGAAGTGATGCAAATTGCTTACATCACTTGTTGACGTTTCATGAGCTGAGTAGATGCCACATGTCATTTTGATTCATGATTTGCACATACCTGAAATGTCGATTCATCTTGACACTTGTCATTCTTTGACTGTGCCACGTGTCCTTGCTGACATAGACTACTAATGTGGTCTGTCACAGTTTCTTGCTAATGTCGACGTAGATCTCATGATGTGACACATGTTCATATCCTTGATATAACAGTCAGGATAATATCTGAAGGGTATCTCATATCGATGGTTGAGAGTGACTTCAGGTCTTCATCCTTTGGGACTTTAGGACTTTTGACATTCGTTTGTGATAAAACTCCTGAAGAAATTCTCCCAGAGTGACGTAACTGCTTACGTCACTTGATGATGTGTCACAAGCCAAGTAGCTTCCACATGTCACTCATATTCATGATTTTCATGTACTTGAAATGCCGAATCAACTTAACACTTGTCAGTGTCTGATTGCACCACGTGTCATTGCTGACATAGTTCACTGATGTGGATCTCCCACACGTCCTTTGGATCCAACAATCCAGATCTCTTCGCGATCCAACGGTCGAGATCAATTTCACGAACTCAAAATTTATCGTGCCAGATCAATGGTCCACAATTTTCCTCGATCCAATGGTTTGGATCAAATCATGATTTCCCATTTCGGGTATTCTCACAATTCTACCCTTTGACTTTTCTTATTTGAAAGTCAACAAAATGTTTATCCAACGCCGCATCCAACAGTCTAGATCTCTCCCGGAACCGACAATCGAGATCCACTTCGCGAATCGAAACTTCGCGTTTCGGGTTTTCTGAAAGCATCTTCCTCCGTTCTCCCAACTCTTGATTTTCGATTTCCAGATTTCCTTACTTCGTGTTTCGGATTTTTTGAATGTAGCTTCCTTCATTCTCCCAACTCCCAATTTCCAATTTCCTGATTTCCTTTCTATGAAAGGTATAGAGGGTTCACATCGCTCGTCTTCCTGATATTTGGAGTGTTGAATGAGTTCGACGCTTACCCTCGCAACTATGTTGGATCTAATGCCCCACAGCTATTAGTTCTTGTCCTCTCCAACGATCTCTGCATTTTCTAACCCTCCTGAGCTTTTATCATAGGAAATTGTTGATCCTATCGTGATCAACAATAATCATGAATTTATTCTACTACCTGATATATTGTGCAATGTGCTCTTCCTTCTGAGCTTTGTTCTATCGATCTATGCACACTGTTTGACAATGACATCTTCTGCTAATTGATATACTTGTTGACATCAATGAAAATATCATCTGTGGTAATTTATCATTAACAACAGGTCATCACATTGACTGTTAACATCAATGACAATCTCATTTGTGGTAAATCACAATGATAATTTGCTTCATCATCTTCCTTCTTTTCTTCTTTTGCTTGACTAATTTCATTTTTCAGTGTCTCGATTTCCTCTTCCTTTTCTTTACCGATTTCATATTTCATTCTCTCGATTTCCTCTTCCTTTAATTTTGTTAGATCAACTACGTTTATTTTCAATCTTTGATCTCTTTTTTTTTTTTTTCTAATTGAATATTTTTCTCATATATGATTTCTTCATTATCTTTGAGCTTTTCCTTTATTTCCAGGATATGCTACTGATTGCTAAGCTCATCATCTTCCTTCTCCTTTTTTGTTACTTGACTAATTTCTTTCTTCATCTTCTAGATCTCCTCTTTCTTATCTTATAACTGATTGTCCTGCTCACATATTATCTTTTCATTGTCCTTGAGCATTTCCTTTATTTCCAAGACATGATTTTGACTCTTTTCAAGAAAAAATTTAGTGTAGTCATGAAGATAGCCATAATCTGATTCATTGTGGTCATAGAGGTATTCACAGAGACTCCAATCAACCTTTTGTTTGGACTTTGATATTTATTCTTCTTCTTCTTCCATGAGGTAAATGCTAACATAACATTATGTTATTGTAACTGAGTCTTCTTCTTCACTTGCAGGGGAGGATTCAATATCAATGTTATTGCAATCAAAATATTGTGGAGAGTCATCACCTTTACTGATGGTTGAGTCTTATTCTTCATCCTTGATATGAATGTCTTATGTGTCTTCACTTTTGATTTGATACATATTTTCTAACTTCAGCCATAAGTCCTTGGAGGATGTGCATATTCCTATGCTTGCCTCGACTGTATCTGATAATCCATTGAGAAGAACCTTCAATGCCACTTCATTATTCTTCCTTTCTCTTCTTTGGACTATAATCTTGGATAGATTATTTTGATGTAGTTAAGTCCCAAGGCTTGCTTACTACTGAGTTCCAAACCTCAGATCCTTTTGACTTCAAAAACTGCTTCATATTTTCTCTCCATGAGGAATAATTTGTTCCATCGAATAAAGGAGATTCAATTGCGAAGAGAGCCATCTATCCACCCATTTCTTCAGGATCTACCTTCCGGTGTTTAAACTGTGTTTGAAGGAACCCGCTCTGATACCAATTGTTGAACACACCTCCCACACTAAGAGGGGGGGGGGGGTGAATTAGTGTGTGGACTTTTCTAACTTTTCTCCTTCTTACCGGTTAGTAGTTAAAACATATTTGAACATATTAAGAACAATCAAATCATAATCACAATGGACACAAAATATACAAGATGTTTGTAGATAATTTATATGAATATATGTGAATATGAATTTTCCTAGCACCAACTAATTTGATTCAGCACCAACTAAAGTAAGGAGCACCAAATCCTTGGAGAGCACCAACTCTCATGCAAGACCCAACTTGTTGATAGAACACAGTCTATCCAAATAGAGTTCATCCAACTCTAGTAGCATTGATTCATTAATGAATCAATTCTGTTTCATGATCAGAAGTATACAATCAACCCTCATCACGTCACTTCATCCTTTGTTTGAAATTCACTTCTTCTTCACTTTATCTTTCCTTTGATATCCGTGCCTTATTCACTTCATCTTTCCTTTGATATTTGTGCCTTCTTTCACTTCTTGTTCTCTCTGATATTTGCACGGACCTCATGTCTGTATCCCCTTCATTTTTCCCACATGCTGCTCTTTCTCAGTGAGCCTCTCTTTCTCCCAACTCTGTCTTCTCTTTTAGCCCACTTTCCGGTGAACCAGTCATGGTTGTATTTATAGAAGCTTATGCTCAAAACCTATTTAAGTTATTGAGCCAACTTGTGCAACAAGTTCTAACTAACTTGTCCATTTACAATAACTTTGGGACCACCATAGATCATCGTTTCGTGTCTTCAAATTTACACCCAGCATCCCCTTTTCTTTCATAAATCGATCACAGTCATGGATCGATTTCCTTCGTCTTTGTGATAAAAGAGATTGACTCTTCCTTCAAACTAGTTCATATGATCAATGGCGTAGAACCACATGCTTAACAGTTTAAGTGAAGCATTACATTCTTCCCTTCAAGTCTCTTTACCATATGACCAATGGCATTATTCAGACATTAGTCGAGATGAGCGCTTATCAATCAATGGTCACAATTCAATCTTCTAACGAGATGGATGGTGTTAGCGATGGAAGTCACCCCTGGATTGCAGCAGGAGCAGAGCCCGACACCCATCAGTTTATGTCACAATTTGTTTAATGGGGTGATCGAATGGAATTTAACTCAACACGATGTGGTTCTAACTCCAAAACTAGGCCAGGCATGCATAGGCAAGTGAGGTCTTAGGTAAACTTCAGACAGTAAGTTGTAGTAAGGGTGAGTAGGGGGAAGACTTGTCTAAGAGAAAAGCAGAGGTCTGTGGTAAACATCAGGTTCTTAACAGACTATAGGAGAAAACATCTGAGCACAAGATCCTCTTACATTCTAATGCAGAAAACTGGAGAACACAACAATGTGACAATAAATCCTTTATCATAACATAATTGCGATGATTCACGCGAATCCGTCGATCACGGACTCTCTCAGTATGAGATGAAAGCTAGATGGAATGAGAAGATTGTTTGTTGTTAAACAAGAAATCTTACATACAGATACATAACCAGAGAACTAGAGTGTGTTAAAACTTTACAATTGAGAGCTTCACTCTACCATCGATAGATTACAAAATACAAAGACTGAGTCTATATACTCAGAAAAATCACCCAACAGAGGCGTCCTCAGTCATTTAAGGCTTGGTGTCCCTTCAGCCAAATTCGGACGGGTATTCTTTGTCATACGCCACCTTAACTGCACATGGCTCCTGCAGGGGGAGTAGCTAAGCCAGTAAATGCCAAGCTATCGTGTGCAGACCTCCTCTGACTGGTCGAGGAATCGACATGGCTTCTTTGGAAAAATGGGTATACAGGACCCTCTCAAGAAGACCGCCTTCCAGACCCTCCATACCTTACACTTAATGCACGAGGAGACGTCTCAACCACCCCTTCTCTCCTTCATTTACTTTAGTCAAAAACTAGGACTGAAGTCGAATCAGATGGCACATGGAGATCACAATGATCCTTTCGGCGGCTAGACTCGACGCCTTTGGCCTTTTTTACATAGCTCCTCTCTTTCCCGAGTGACCACGGGTTGTGACCATGTGCTTATTCCCAAGGCACTTTCAACGTTCGTCAATGTGAAGGAGTTAATCCTTGTTTCTTGAAATCGCGATGAGCGAAACACCGAGACGACTTAATCTGATGCCATGTGTCCCTTTAGATCTGACGGTTCTGAACTCTCCTGATGATGCCGTGGGACCGAGTCCTAGACATTCCCAGCACCTCGTGCATCAGGAATATGATGGAGTTGTTCCTTGCATTTTGAGGTCGTGATGGGCGAAAAGGCAAGGAGCCTAATCGTGCGTGCCAGGTGTCTCCTGTGGATGAATGGTTGAGGTTGTTTCGTGATACTGCGGGCCCGACTCTGGGTGCTTTCGGCACTTTCGGGGTTCGGGGTTTCGATATGTAGATCACCATGAAACTCTCACCCCTTGAAATCTCGAATGTCGAAACACCGACGTGACTAGATCTTGCGCCACGCGTCCTCTGGATGGATGACTGCTATCCTTCCCTGCACATAATATGGGCGCTATCTATTGCGCTAACCTGGGTGCAACTTCGCTAACCGCGATTTCCCGCTGACCGCCGATCTGTTCTTATGAAAGGATCTGGACCATCGACAACATAATTTCGCCCGCTTACTTGCCAGGAAACCTGAAAAATGAGATTTCCCCGTGTCGCGCCTGGGTGCTTCTTGTGCAACTTGCAGACCTGAATACTCTTGTGCCTAGGACAAGACATGTTACTAACATTTAAGCTCCATGGAGGATAGAGTCGTCCTTGTGATGCTCTAAGGACTCATTTTGTAGTTCTAGTGCCTTGCGGTTGGGCTATGGAGTCATTTACTAAGACGAAACAATAAAAGTAAAAACAAAGAACAGAAAGGACAACATTTACAAAACATAGGAGCCACCTAAGGCTTAGACAAAACATTTTTTAAGAAAATGACCATTTACTGGGCTGCTGAAAACTTCTCCAGCTTCCAATTCTTGCAACCTGTACGTGTTATTTGAGAAAACCTCAGAGATTTTGAAAGGTCCGATCCACAGGGCTTCAAATTTGTCATGTTTTCCCTTATCTTGCTTAGGAGCATCCCATTTCAGCACCAGGTCTCCTATCTGGAACTGCTCCTTCTTGGCCTTCTTATTAAAACCCTGCTTGATCCTCTGCTGATGGTCTTGAATTCTGATCATTACCTGCTCTCTGGCCTGCTGGACTTCTACCAGTTGATGAATCCTTCTGATCATGTCATTGGGCTCTTCTTGATAATCCTGGAAGAATTTCTCTACGGGAATAGCCAGCTGAGAGGGGAGGACAGATTCTTCTCTGTAAACTAATTGGAAAGGGGAGATGCCTATAGATCTCTTTGTGGTCACCCGATCAGCCCATAGAGTGAATTTTAGCTTCGAGTTCCAAGCCCTTTTGTTGTCCTCCAATAATCTTTTGATGATCCTTATTAGGATTTTGTTGGAGGATTCTGCTAAACCATTGCCTTGGGGATAATATGGGGTGGAGTGAATCAGTTTGATCCCAAATTGTTCACAGAACTTGACTAACGGCTCAACCTTAAAAGAGGCTGTGTTATTAGTAACAATCTTTCTCGGGCAGCCGAACCTTACGATGAGGTCTTCCAGGAATCTAATGATTACCTTGTGGGAAGCACTCCTAGTGGGGATAGCTTCAATCCACTTAGTAAATAAGTCTGTGGCAGTCAGGATCCATCTGTGCTACCTGCTGGAAGCAGGATGGATTTCTCCAATAAAATCTAGGCCCCATTGCTGGAAAGGTCCCGAAACAACTACAGGCTTTAAAGCCAGGGACTTGAGCTATTGCTTTCCTGAAAATCTTTGGCATTTGATACAGGCTCTAACCCCTCTATGGACATCAGTGAACAAGGTGGGCCAGTAGTATCCAGCTCTGAGAATTTTGTGGGCTGTGTTCTTCCAGGAATGGTTCCCTCCACATAGGCCGCTGTGAAATTCGACCATGATCCTGTTGGCTTCTTGTGGATCCATGCATTTTAAAATCACTCCCAAGGGGTCTTTCCAGTATAAAATTTGATCGATAAGGCAGTACATGACTGCCTTGAGCTTCAGATCTCTTTCTTTGTTCCTTTGTAGGCCATCTGGGGGCCGCAACTCCTGCAGAAAATATATGACATCCTTATACCAAGGACATCGAGCCAACAGGGGTTATGTCTGAGGGTCTACGTCGGACAACTGATTCTACTGATTTTATGATCGTGCATTGATGAAATCCACCCCCAAAGTTTTGCGATTAGCTTCAGCCAACAACTTGGCTAAACCTTGACCCTTGATCAATCTGGTAGGCTTTATTTCCAAGTCAAATTCTAGGATCTTGGCTATCCATTTACTCCTCTTCCCATCAATGTTGGGCTGTATAAGGATGTCCTTCACAGAGACTGAAGGAACGTATGCGATCACTTTTGAGTGCAAGACATAGACTCTGAAAGCTTTGAGAGATTTCACTAAGGCATAGGCCTATTTCTCCACGATTTCATACCTGACCTCTGCATCTCTTAATGCCTTGTTGAAGAAGGCAATGGGTTGCTCTCGCCCTTCCTCATTTTTCTGCAGCAAGACCGTTGCTACTGTATCAAAAGAATCGAAAGAGAAGATTAGGAAATCTTTGGAATAGTTAGGACTTGTTATCGCACGGTTTGTAGGAAAGGTCCAAGGGCTTGAGTCAGGGCTTGAAACTGGCGTAACAGGATCTTCCCCACCCACTGTCACCTCGATGGGGGGCTCTTTCTATTTAGGAGGGCAAGTCCAAGGGACACGTCCCTAAGGCAATCTGAGTAAAAGGAAGGCTAAATGATACAGGCCAAGTCAAGGAGAACCCCTTCCACAGATTGCAGCCCAAGTAAGATAGTCAAGTAAGAATATCCACTGAT
>SNQJ01S0028531.1:97744-117937 GCA_010110895.2 Picea sitchensis | reverse complement strand
CAGGATAAGTCTGGCTGAGAAGAAGAAAAGATGGGCCCTCAAGGGCCATGCTCAAGTCAATCTGCTCTCGTACTCCATGTCTAGGACCATGTGGGCCTCGAGACATGATCTCCTAGTTATCCCTAGATATCGGGGATAACAGGACTGATTAGCATAGGTGCCTCAGTCAAGGCCCTTTTTATTTGGGCAAAATATTCCCTGGGATCGGCGGTCCATTTCACTTGATTTCCCTTCCTGAGCATGGCTATGATGTGTTTCACCAGCTCAGCAAAATTCGAGACGAGTCTCCTCAGAAAATTAATCTTTCCCAGAAAGGCCTGAACTTCCTTTTTAGACCTGGGAAACGACAGGGTCCGAATTGCCTCCACTCTGCTAGGATCAATCCTCAATCCTTTGGCTGACACTATATGGCCTAATAACTTCCCCTCCTCCATATCAAACAAATATTTCTTGGGGTTTAGGGAAAGGCCGAACCTCCAACACTTCGAAAAAACCCTTCTCAGGTGACAGCAGTGCTCTTTGTCAGACCTGGAGAAGACTGTTATGTCATCTAGATATATTACCACAAACTTATCTTTATCCCTGATGAAGGCTATGTCCATGGCTCTCTGAAATGTGGCTCTTGCATTCATCAACCCAAAAGGCATTTTGGCGTACATGAATGTGCCCCAAGGAGTGGTAAAGGCCATTTTTTCTCTGTCCTCGGTCATGACCGATATCTGATTATATCCAGAGAAACCGTCGATCATGGAAATCCTAGATGCACCGGTTACCCTCTGCAATATGTGTTCCATGTTGGGTAGGGGATAATTATCTTTCTTTGAGCTCCTGTTCAGGTTCCTGAAATCAACACAAAGCCTGATTTCTCCACTTTTCTTCCTTACCGGAACCAAATTGGCCACCCATTCGGAATATCTCAAGGGGACGATGATCTGGGCTTCTAATAGCTTCTTCACTTCTTTCTTCATGACAGGCAGCAACATGGGATTTATCTGTCTTAGCTTCTGCCTGAATGGTTTAGCCCCTTCCTTCTGTGGGATCTTGTGTTGTATGACAGATGTGTCATATGTATTTAGGTCCTCGTAGGTCCAAGCAAACACATCAGCAAATTCTCTCAGCAAATCAGTATATTCAACCCTCTATTTTGTGGTCAAACTCCTTGACAGCTTGACAAACTTAGGCTCCTCTAGTGTGTCAATGTTACACTCGGCTGTATCAACACCTTCACCTGAAACCCTACCCTTTACTGCCACATCATTCCCATCAAACAATCTTTCTAAAGGGATAAGTCCCCTCAGAATGTGGTTTCTAGGTAGCTGAATAATCTGGTGGTTAGTAATTTGACTTAAAAGCACCTTAGGATGAGGGTCACCTTCCGTGTTAGGATCTTGATCAATGTGCAGTGCAGAAAATTCACCCACGGATTGGAGGAATTTTTCGATTTCTAGATCATCTTCGAATACCTTCCAATGTTTGATGTTGTCAGGTATGGAGGGCTTGTATTTTACTTCTACACCATATCTGAATTTGGGCGGCAAGGGTACTTTGAAATTGCTTGATGATGTAGCCAAGGAATCTTCTATTGCGTTCTCCTCTCGTGGGATGAAAGAAATGTTAAATGCTGAGAAGAAACTATAAATTAGGTCCCATACCTCATTTCTGTAACTCCTGAGTCGAGGATGCTTAGCCTGATAAGCGCTTCTGATCTGTTGGACCACCAACTCTGCATCTCCGAACACTGCTACTTCTTGAATTCCCATTTCCCTTGCGGCTCTTAATCCTAGGATAAGAGCTTCATACTCTGCCACATTGTTGGTAGCTTCAAATTCTAATTTGTATTACAGAGATATGGTTTCCTGAGCAGGTGACACAAAATACACCCCAACTCCAGCGCCTTCCCTTGAACAGGCTCCATCAAAGAACAATTTCTAGATGGGGGTGATGGAGGAAGGAAATTCATGAGGAGTGGTGGGTTGCTTTTTGATTTTAAGAGGAGGCTCGGGAGCATGAGTGAGTTGCAGTAAACTGGAACCTAAATCAGTGTCCAAGGCAAAAATAGGATGATTGGTAGGATTGGCTTCATTACTGATTATATAGGCCAGTTGGGCTTCCCTATATAGTCTTCTATGCTCTCCTCCAAACACTGGGATAGTAGAATATGTGAGGTCCATCTACAAGGTTCCCCCCAGTCTTTTTATCCAAGATCTTGATAACAGCATACCAAACTTGGGGGGGACATCATCCACTACAATATCCGTGACCACACTTTTCATGGGCAACTGAAACAAGGTCACGACTAGGTCTTTGATAACCCCGAGACATTGAACTTTCCTGGAGTCAAAGGAATAGAGGTCATGATAGGCTCGGGTGACTTCTAGCCCTAATTCTTCCATGACTGTTTTGGGTATGAGGTTGTGAGAAGCCCCTGAATCCATCAAGCAGTTGTGTAGTACCTTGTCATGTATGTTCAAGGAAGTGTAGAAGGGAGGGGATGAGTCATTCTTGTCTTCTACCATAGGACCTAGAATAAATGCAGGCTTTTCATCTTGCAAATTGATGGAGTCTGTGGGAAGGCATGAGACCTCAGACTATAAAATCTTAGAGAATCGTTTCTTGAACCCTTCATGTTTAATCAATTCGGTTAGGGGCACAGGGATCCTGATCTTTTGAATTTCATGCTCAAAATTAAAAGAAGATGTAAGTTTTGGGATTTCTCTTATTTCGGGAACATGACTCTGGACTATGGGAGAGAGGGTTCGAGTATTCTTACCTTTGTGACTATCTGCTACTTCATTAGCAGGTTTCTCTATTCTAATGGAGCGCTCAGGAACATCAGGTGCTACTATCTTTTTCTTAGACTTCAGGTCATACCTGCCTTGGCTGCCACTAGCCTTGTCTCCTTTAATTAGTTCATTCAGCTGACTATCCATGAGAGACTCCTCGTAGGCTGATTGAGTGAGATGAGGAAAAGGAGGAGTGTCTCCGAAGCAATGGATTTCAGGATCAAGCTCATATGTTTCCCCTTCTTCCCCCTTGGCCACAAAATTGTTTTGAAAAGGGGCCTGAATTTTCTGGTCTTCTCTGTCTCTTCCCCTCTCTCTTTGCACATTTGGGGGAGTAAAATTGTTTGGCCTCCTGAAACCTCCTTTGTTTTCGGTGTTTTGAGGGCCCTTGCATGCTTGCCTCCCCTCCACCTTCATCCTCTCCATTTTTGCAGACAGAGACTTTACCATCTTGGTCAGTTCATCCACTTGAGGGTGGGGCATCGATGGGCCAGAAGTGGAGGCTTCAGATCTTCCCTTTCTTCTGTTTGCGTTGGCCTCGTTCCTCAGTCTATCAGCTACTAATACATTGGATTCCACTTCTATGGCTGCATATTTCATTTGAGCTAAGGAGGTGGCTCTTCTTTCTCTCAATAAAATACAAAAATCGGGGCCAAACGCACTAGCATAAGAAATCTTGGCAGAGGCTTCTGAAGGCTTTATTTCGGCAAGAATTTTATTATACATCTTATTGAATCTTTTGGAGAAGTCAGAGACAGACTCTCCATCCATCTTCTTCAAAGACTCGAACTCTGTCATGTAATACATGAAATCCTTCCTATCTCCCCACTGCCTCAAGAAAGAACCATCCAGGGATTCGATCCCAACAATAGATCCGGGGGTCAGTCCTCTAAACCATTTTCTCACCTCACCATCCAGGCTCTGGACGAAGACTCTCATCCAGACATCTTCATTTTCAATATCTAGGTTGTCTGCATAACTGTAGAAAGCATCTAGGTTCTCTTCTGCAGTTATGTCCCCTTCCCCAGTGAACTTGGGCATATACTTCAAGTAATCTCCAGTAGGGAGAGGATTCATAGGATGAGGTAGGATTAAGGGAGCATATCTAGCCGCGACTATGGCATCCATTTTATTCAAAGGGGGATTATCACTAGCCATAGGAATATTAGGTGGAGGAGAACTTGGAGGGGGAGGAGTTCGAGAAGGGGCTATTGGGAATGACTCTCGGAGTGGAATGGGGAACAAAAGGGAGTTTTAAGAGAAGGCTAACGGGTTCAAATCAGCAGATGCTCCTCTTTGTGCAGGAGTGGGGAAATCTTCTATAGGCCTGGGTCTACGCCAAGGTACAGCTTCAGAGGATAGGGGAGTGACAAGGATTTCTCCCTCCAATCCCAGACCAAGAGGGAAAAACTCAGCAGGAACACTCTCGAAATTCAGGAAACAGGAAACTTCAGAAAGAGATCTATCAAGAAACTAAGGAGGAGAAAATGGAGTTCCTACAGAAGGAGGTGGAAGATTACCTAGTTCGGCAGTAGAAGCTTCTTCTTCAGAGGCCTTTCCTTTTCTGAGAACCACCTCTGGATCAGTTTCAGGTGTAGCTAGAGGCAGTTGTGGATGAGACTGCGTGTGTCTACCTCTGAAAGCCACAATTAACATGGCAAGTTCACCACAGTGGAGTCATCACAATGGAGTCGCCAGGTGCACAGTAGCAATCTTTAAAGGCTCTGATACTTGATGCACCTTCAGAATCAGAGGCTCAATGTCGTTCAATCCCGGGGAAAATTTTCAACTTTGTCCCCGACAACGGCGCCAGAAATGTTAGCGACGAAAGTCACCCATGGATTGCAGCAGGAGCAGAGCCCGACGCCCATCAGTTTATGTCACGATTTGTTTAATGGGGCGATCGAATGGAGGTTAACTCAACATGATGTGGTTCTAACTCCAAAACTAGGCCAGGCGTGCATAGGCAAGTGAGGTCTTAGATAAACTTCAGACAGTAAGTTGTAGTAAGGGTGAGTAGGGGGAAGACTTGTATAGGATAAAAGCAGAGGTCTGTGGTAAACATCAGGTTCTTAACAGACTATAGGAGAAAACATCTGAATGCAAGATCCTCTTACATTCGAATGCAGAAAACTGGAGAACACAACAATGCGACAATAAATCCTTTATCATAACATAATTGCGATGATTCACGCGAATCAGCCGATCACGAACTCTCTCAGTATGAGATGAAATCTAGATGGAATGAGAAGACTGTCTATTGTTAAACAAGAAATATTACATACAGATACATAACCAGAGAACTAGAGTGTGTTAAAACTTTACAATCGAGAGCTTCGCTCTACCATTGATAGATTACAAAATACAAAGACTGAGTCTATATACTCAGAAAAATTGCCCAACAGAGGCATCCTCAGTCATTTAAGGCTTGGTGTCCCTTCAGCCAAATTCAGATGGGTATTCTTTGTCAGACGCCACCTTAACTATGCATGGCTCCTGCAGGGGGAGTAGCTGAGCCAGTAAATGTCGAGCTATCGTGTGAAGACCTCCTCTGACTAGTCAAGGAATCGACATGGCTTCTTTGGTAAAATGGGTATACAGGACCCTCTCGAGCAGACTGCCTGCTAGACCCTACATACCTTACACTTAATGCATGAGGAGAGGTCTCAACCACCCCTTCTCTCCTTCATTTACTTCAGGCAAAAACCAGGAATGAAGTCGAATCAAATGGCGCATGGAGATCACGATGATCCTTTCAACGGCTAGACTCGACGCCTTTGGCCTTCTTTTACACAACTCCTTTTTTTCTCGAGTGACCATGGGCTGTGACCATGTGCTTATTCCCAAGGCTCTTTCAGTGCTCGCGAATGTGAAGAAGATAATCCTTGTTTCTTGAAATCACGATGAGCGAAACGCCGAGATGGCTTAATCTAACGCCGCACATCCCTCTAGATCTGACGGTTCTGAACTCTCTCGATGATGTCGTGGGCCCAAGTACTTGACATTCCCGACACCTCACGCATCGGGAATATGATGGAGTTGTTCCTTGCATTTCAAAGTCGTGATGGGCGAAAAGGTGAGGAGCCTAATTGCGTGCGCCAGGTGTCTCCTGTGGATGAAGGACTAAGGCTGTTTCGCGATACTGTGGGCCTGACTCTGGGTGCTTTCGGCACTTTCGGGGTTCGGGGTTTCGATATGTAGAACACCATGAAACTTTCACCCCTCGAACTCCTGAATGCCGAAATTCCGATGTGACTAGATCTTGCGCCACGCATCCTCTGGATGGACGGTTGCTATCCTTCCCCGCACATAATATGGGCGCTATCTATTGCGCTAACCTGGGCGCAACTCAACTAACTCCAATTTCCCACTGACTATCGATCTATTCTTATGAAAGGATCTGGACCGTCAACAACATAATTTTGCCCGCTTACTTTCCAGGAAACCCGAAAAATGAGATTTTCCCGTGTCGCGCTTGGGAACTTCTTGTGCAACTTGCAGACCTGAATACTCTTGTGCCCAGGACAAGAAATGTTACTAACAGATGGTTGTCGTAACTTCTGTACTTTTCCCTTCTGATATTCATGACTTCCAGCCTTTCAAATCTCCCGGAGTGGAATTCCCCTAATAGATTGGATGATTCACGTTTACTTTGCGGAACCAGATCAATGGTTCGATCGATCCTTGGACCTATACTTTATAGCTTAATCCAACGAATAGAACTTAATCAAGCATTGATATGGATGGCCACCATTTACTTCGGTTCTTTGGACTATTATTATTACGTTATCCTTCCACTGTATTTTGATCAACGTTCGAGAGTATACTCGACATGAGATCGAGGGTTGAGATCTTCTTCGAATCTCTGGACTCTGGAGATTTAAAATCTCAAACCCCTTCTCTCCTTCGTACGTCAATCTTCCGGAGCTGACAATATGCTGACGCGTGTCCCTTTATCGATCAATGGTCGATAACCTTTTGTGTCTCTGGGCTTCAGAATTCTTAAGCCTCAACTCTCACTGTAGTATGATCAACGATTGAGAATACTCCTGAAGCGATTTTTAAAATTGGACGACTTATGTCCACTTCGAGACTTCAGCGTTTGGGACTTCAGCGGTTTTGGGTGAGTGTTGGTGGTAAAACTCCTGAAGAAAAACTCCAAGAGTGATGTAACTTTCTTACGTCACTTGATGATGTGTCACGAGCCGAGTAGCTGCCTCATGTCATTCTGATTCATGATTTGCACGTACCTGAAATGTCGATTCATCTTGACACTTGTCATTCTCTGACTTTGCCATGTGTCCTTGCTGACATAGACTGTTGATGTGGTTTGTCATAGTTTCTTTCCGATGTCAATGTAGATCTCCCGATGTGACACATGTTCATCTCCTTGATCTAACGGTCATGATAGTATCCGAAGGGTATCTCAGATCGATGGTTGAGAGTCACTTCGGGTCTTCGTCCTTCAGGACTTCAAGACTTTTGACATTCGTTTGTGATAAAACTCCCGAAGAAATTCTCCAAGAGTGAAGTAACTACTTATGTCACTTGATGATGTGTCAAATGTTGAGTAGCTGCCATGTGTCACTCATATTCATGATTTTCACGTACCTTAAATGTCGAATCAACTTGACACTTGTTAGTGTTTGATTACGCCATGTGTCATTGCTGACGTAGTTCTCTGACGTGGATCTCCCACACATCCTTAAGATCCAATGGTCCACATCTCTTCATGATCCAACGATTGAGATCAATTCTGTGAACTCAGACTTTGTCGTGCTAGATCAATGGTCCACAATTTTCCTCGATCCAATGGTCTGGATCAAATCATGATTTCACGTTTCGGGTATTCTCACAATTCTACCCTTTGATTTTTCTGATTTGAAAGTTAGTGAAATGTTGATCCAACACTGCATCCAACAGTCCATATCTCTCTCGGAACCGATAGTCGAGATCCACTTTGCGAATCGGAACTTCATGTTTCAGGTTTTCTAAAAGCAACTTCCTCCGTTCTCCCAACTCCTGATTTTCAATTTCCCCATTTCCTTACTTCGCGTTTCGGGATTTCTAAAAGAAGCTTCCTTCATTCTCCCAACTCCTGATTTCTGATTTCCTGATTTCCTTACCACGAAAGGTATAGACGGTTCACATCTCTCCTCCTCTTGAGCTTTGGAGTGTTGAATGAGTTCGGTGCTTACCCTTCTAACAACTATGCTGGATCTAACAGCCCATGGTTATTAGTTCCTATCCTCTCCAACGATCTCTGCATTTTCTAACCCTCCTGATATTTTATCATAGGAACTTGTTGATCCTATCGTGATCAACAATAATCACAAATTTCTTCTGCTACCTAATATACTGTGCAATGTGCTCTTCCTTCTGAGCTTTGTTTTATCGATCTTTGGACATTGTTTGACATCGACATCTTCTGCTAATTGATATAATTGTTGACATCAATGACAATCTCATATGTGGTAATTCATCATTAACAACAGGTCATCACATCGATTGTTGACATCAATGAAAATATCATCTATGGTAAATCACAATGATAATTCATCATAACAACAAATCATCACATCGACTGTTGACATCAATGACAATATGTCCAACAGACGCATATAATATGCATCATCAGTTTCCATTTTTGTTTGATAGCTAGACATATAATATTGCGATACACTTTATTTCGACACTTACATACTGTGAAAATTTTGGGACAAAGTTTAAAACAAGAGGGGGTGTATGTAACATCCCGCTCTTGCATGGACTGAGCGAACTTATTCTTTGAGGACACTTGCATGCAAGTGATCTGTTTCATTATACGATTGATGTTTTGATTATGATTATGAGATATTGTGGATCTGATGATATGTTATATTTGTTGTATTTACATCAACATGTACTATTAGTAGGGTTCTCCTGAGTGTGCAGGACGCTGGATGTTAGAGGATGTCGATGGCATCAATGGATATCCTTGGAATCCATATTGAGTTAGGGAGTGGATGGTTATGGTTTGACTATTTTTTATATTACTTATGTGACTTATGACTAGATATTATAATGTTGATTGTTATAGATGACATGTTTCGTAGATGGATGCAGGATTATGATAACTTTCCAACCAAACTCACATTTGGAGTAAAGGGGTCACACACAAAAACCAGATACATTGAGGGAGAGGTGTGGTGACAACCCTGCCACATCCTACTATCACTCTCACCGTGGCCCTAACTATAGGTTAACAAATACCTAGTTCGGGACATCCGCGATGCCATGAGGGTAGATTGTGATAGTCACTCACGATGATTCTAAAGGGCGTGCAATAAGGCAGGGTCCTTATTCCTTAGAGGCCCTTAGTCTCCCACAAGGTCACATGACGGAGTATTGACTCCAGGGGTTTGATGTCTACCAAATTCAATCAAGAGGTGAGTGACACCCTTGGAGAACATAGTGCATCTTGAAGGGAACGTCGTGCAATTAAAAAAATAATTTAAAAGAGTGGCATCCTTAGAGCACATAGTGCGTCTTGAAGGGCACGTCATGATTTTAACTATGGTAAGTTAATAAAACTAATACCTAGAAAACTATGCCTCCTTAGGACCTGGTCAGCCTTAAAATGAATGATGGTATGAGTGAAGTTTAATAACAATGTTTTCCCTTAAGAATTGTCGCCAAGACTAGTGAATTTAAAACCTAGGTCTAAGTAGAACCTTTGACCAACAAAAAAACTAATTAGACATGTAACAAGAAGGGGGTAAAGAAAATTCAAACATTAATAATTAAAGTAAAATTTTAATGGAGGATTAATTCATTAAAAGGGTAAATTGTTGTATTTGTCTAAACTTGCTAATTTTGAACTTAAAGAAAAAGGGAAACTTAAAGAAAAAGGGGAATGTCTAACTTAGTAGGGAATCTATCCTTTGGAACTTTCTATTTGTGAACTCAACTAGGATTTAAGTAAGGAGTAAGTCATTTAAGAAATGTAAGGGAATAAAGGGACACCGAGGAGATTTTTTAGGAACTCTTTTAGGTCGATGAGGGAAATAGGCAAATTTAATTAATTAATAAATTAAATTTATGGTGCAACTAAGGGGTCAAGTGACATGTGTACGGGGGAGGTTTGTCCTAATTAAATTTAATAAAAAGAATCTAATGAGGGTTTGAGAAACTAGTCACTAAGGAAACTCTATAAAAGGGATGGCGGAGGAGTAGTATGGATCACGTCTGGCTTGCATAAGTTTATGCTACTGGAATTTTATCTTGACCGAATTTCTCTTGTGGGAGTTAGGATACCTAGCTCGGGTAATGGGTGGTAGCTCGAACTTGCGAGGAGAGATGGGAGCTATCATTCTCTGTTAATGTGTGTGTGGCCCCTCTATGACTTGGGGGGCTCAGGGGGAAGAATATTACCCCTAGCGTTGGCAGGGAGGTACCAGTGAGGTCTCAGCAGTTGGAAAGAAGGAGTTGGATAGAGCGCAAGCGTGGGACAGTCACTTCCGGTTCTTCTCATTTGGCTATGATATGAATGTTTATATTTTCTATTGAATAGTAGTTAAATTTCATGTACATGCATCCCTATAATGTGTAAATGGTTGAAAGGTAGTTAAATTTATGTATATGAATATCTCTAATGGAGAATGTTGAGTTGATTTTTGGACAACAGTTCAAAAGAGTAATTTAGATAAATTTTATTCCATCTTAGAAATTTAGATTTGGTTGCAATGGTTTATTAAAGATAATTTTCGGAGGAAATTTTATGACATCCATTGAGTAGATCTGTGTTAAAAGTCCTTATAATTTACACTCTCTCCCTTGTTTCCATGCCAACTCAATTTTTGTATCTTCTCTCCTTGCCTTAGTTTAAAAAGGAATCTCGCTCCTAACCGAGATCTCTTCCGCTTGGCCTTGTCCCTGCGCTCTCCCTTGGTTGATTTATTAAACATTTTGAACCTGGTCTTATGCCTTCAATGGGGCTTGAGCTTCATATTTTATTGGGTGGCCCTTTAGGTAATGACAATCTCTACTTGCAGTGAGAATCTATATACCTTGTCAGGGATTTTGACTTGAACTTGTTTGCCGAGAGTTTCCTTTTTGGGTCAGCAGGGTTGCTACATCAAGTCTCCGCCCTTTGCTTTTGATTCACCTAAGAATCATTTTATGGATTATTTTGGGTTGTGCGGTAGGTGTAGCCTTCACTCCCTTAACCTTTTGTATTCCTCATGTTTCCTTCTATCGAAGCCTAGCGGGATTTCCTCCCTTGTAACTCGAGGGTCTTCTTGCGTGTTGTGCTAGCTCGTGGTTTTAAGCTAAAATATTACCTGATTATGAACGGTACCCTAGCCAAGTGATTCCCATCTGTACCTATCCTTTCAATTTGGCTGAAGTATTTATACATTGGTAAATGGTTGATCATGGCTTAGGTAATTAATTAGTGTAGGTGGATCTACTGCTCCGTGAGCAAGCGAAACATAGATAGATGGGACAACAAACAATAAGGATATGTGTGAACACACCTGAAGACTTTGAGCCTTGGTTACAGACAATATTTTTACTAAGTGATGTTATTTCTAGATGATATTGATTGATCAATGGGAAGTATCGGCCCAGACACTAAGTTTGCTTGGCCAGATACTTTCAAAACTTATAATTTATGTTTTCATTTATAGAATTAGATTTTTTGGGGGGGCGAGGCATAATCCACACTATGGAACACGAAAACTATATTTTATGACTAATAAACATATTGAAGAACGTTTCTTGTAGACCAGGGTCTTCCTGTCCCTGGGGACAAATTTAATTACAATTATGACTCGACGCAACAATGATTATGGCTGCAGGTATACCCAATGGTGATAAGGAAATTTGATAGAGTCTGCTCTTTGAATTTGGTTATATTTACCAGCAGATATTGTTCAGCAATTTACTTGCTTACCACCAGTTAAAATTTTGGATGGGATAGCAAGTGGTGAGTTGTTTATGTCTGGGGCTGGGTGCGTGGCAAGTGGTGGGTCTCCCTTTTTATTTATTTACTTTCCTTTAATAGTTCTAAGATCATGTAGAAAGGAGTAGTGTGTTGTTAGTCTTGAGTCTGGAAAGTGGCGGTTCCATTTTCTTTTTAATTGTTGGCTAGTTTTTTTAGCTTAACGCACACTCAAATTTTGTTTGCTATTTGTTTTAACAATACACTAAAATGAGAAAAGGAGGGATGGCCCTATGATTTTAAATCCCTTTTATAGTTGATTATTGGAACAACTCATTATTATAGGAGCTTGTTGTTGATTATGATTGGTTTTCATTGATGTCAACCCTTGAAGAAAGTCCGGTAACGAATTTCAGTAGCACAAAGGTTTGGGTAATGGACCCAAGGTTGTTTCATGTATAATTGTATGAGTTTCAATATATTTCCAGGTAATACTATTCTATATGGATAGTACATGTCATGCCATTTCTGGTGGCATGTGGAACGCCACATAACTCCTCACGGCTTGAGAGTTATGGCCTTACAAAGTTGGAGGACCCTCATATGTCATCTAGAAGCCCCAAAAGGTCAAAGTAGTCAAAGTGGTTTAAGAGATTTTAGAAGGTAAATAATAAGGTGAAGTGATGAGTGTACTATAATTCAAAGTGAATAAAAAATAAATTATTTAAATAATAAATTTAATGGAGAAATTAGAAGTGGTTTAACCCTAAAATAAGGAAAATGGGCAAAGTGACCTAGAAGATTCTCTTAAGGAAGTTACTTGGAGAGTATAAATAAGAGGCAAGGAACTTTTATTTCATATCACACTTGATAATATTGAATATATATAGGTCACTAAGTTAACCAAAGGATATCTAAGAAGAATTTCAGAGGGAAGGTGAAGAAAATAAGGCCAGAATTCAAGGGAGGATAAATTCTTTTGATGATGCTTTCTAAGGTATGTTATTTACAGGTCATCTCACCATTTTCGCAATAACCTTTTTCCTAGAATGATTCAGACCCTGAAATTGATAGGCCATTGAAGAAAAATATCCAAGTATCTGTTGTAAACATTTCAGCTTGTGGGTCGCTATATTTTTGGAGTTACACTCCGTGGAAAATAGGGTTTGTGGCTAGTCCTGAAACTAGTCTAAAACAGGTGTTTCAGGTAAAAATGTCATAACTTATTCATAACAGATCCAAATTCAGTAAGACCAAATGTGTTGGTTATATTAAATTCTTTACTATTTGGTGTAACATTTTTAGATCCATTCAACAAATATTCCATGCGGGGAACTCTCTACAAGGTCGCTCTCTAGAATAAGCCAGAATTCAACAAGGTATGTCATTTTTGCTATAACTCCTTTTCTGAGAGGTTCCAAGTAGTGAAACCTAGAGGAATTACACAAAAAAAACTGAAGAACATTGTGTACTATTTTCAGATCTTTATTCATTACAGGTACATAGTTATGATTATTTCAAGTTAGGGTTGTTGACTAATCCCAAACTAGTCATGTGAGACTAAGGAAAAGTTTGATGAAAATGCTACTCTCTTTTGTGAAAGTTAAGGAAGGTTTGCAGGTATGTGATCATATACACTAGGTCTATTACAGAGTTACAAATTATATTTGGATGATGAAATTGATGGGGGATTTTGGTTAAGGTACATGTTGGGTACATGGTTGAGACAAGTAGTTGATGAGTTGCAACATACATGAGGTGTATAGTAGATGATTTTGGTACATATTGATGAGTCATAGTTGATGAGTAGTTGACACATGATTGGTACATACTTTGTACATGGTTTGATGCACTTGTTTATGGTTTACAAGTTGTTTGGTACAGGTTGGTGCATGGTTGATGCACTTGTTTATGGTACAATTTGATTATAGGTTGAGGTACAGATTGATGCATGGTTGATGCATGGTTCAGGTTTATTGGTACAGGTTTACATCAGTATATCTCACAGTGATAGTGTGACAATGGTTCTATCATTCTACTTCTACTTCAAGGATGTTGGACAGGGAAAGGATAGGTGGTTGTAGCCACCTTCTAGTTGTAGCCGGAGAACATATGGGATTGTAGCCTCCTTCTGGTTGTATCCAGAGAATAGGGAGTTGGATCTTCCCTTAGGTTGTAGCCTGAGAAACAAGGGGTTTGGAGCCTCCTTCCAGTTGTAGATGGAAAACAAAGGAAGTTGTTTCTTCCAATAAATGTAATTCTTCAAGACATATAAGAAAAAGTGTTCTGTGGTTTTCTCCCGCTTTGGGTTTCCACGTAAAACATTGGTGTACTGTGTATGTGTATGACTGTTCATTTGTTCATTGCTTATTTACTCTGAATTTATTAGATGATAATGCTACATTGATATAACACTTGGATTATATGGTTAAAAAGGATTAAATTTCTCTATTACTGATTCACGCCCCCTCTCAGTAATCCAACAATTGGTATTAGAATAGGTTCCTTTAGAAATCAGTTTAACCACTAAAAGGTAGATCATGGAGAGAAACAACTTGTATAAAAATGGAATACCACAGTTCAATGGACATAAGTATGCATTTTGGAGCATAAGGATGAAAACATATATACATGCACAGGGATTTGAAATTTGGAAATCAATTGTAGATAGATACACAGCGCCAACAGTTCCTCCAACAAATGACAACGAAATGAAACTCAGACAGAATAATTCCAAAGCCAAAAATGCACTTTTGAATGGTCTTAGTGAAACAATATTCACCAAAGTTTCACATTGTAAATCCACTAAAGAGATTTGGGACAAACTTCGAAATATTTATGAAGGAGATTCAAAAGTCAAAGAAACAAAGCTTCAAACTTACATAGGTCAGTTCAAACAACTTAAGATGAAGGAAGATGAGAATATTGCATCTTACTTTTTATGAGTTGATGAAACAATAAATGCAATCATAGGATTGGGAGAAGAAATCAAAAAATCTTTAATTGTTCAAAAAGTACTAAGATCTCTTCCTATGAGATTTGACCCTAAGATATCAGCACTAGAAGAAAGATCAAATCTAAACTCAATAAGCATGGAAAAATTACATGGAATCTTCACAGCATATGAAATGAAAACTGAAGAGGAAAATCCAGATATAAAAGAAGCAACCTTCAAAGCATCCAAAAAGTAAAAGAAAAAGGGAAGGAAAAAAGAAGAACATAGCAACATCAGTGACGTCTCGAAAGATTATGAAGAAGTGACCAACTTTGTCAAAAGACTAAACAAGGGAACCAACTGTAGGTATAGAGGTAAGCTTCCTTTAATTTTTTTTAATTGTGATGGTATTGGTCATTTTTCTAACACATGTCCTTATAAGAAAAAGAGAAATGATGAAGGTTACTCAAAATGCAAACAAACATATAAAGGCAAAAGAACCACAAAGAAAGTTTTCAAGAAATGCTTATGCACCAAAGAATACATATCATCATCAGATGAAGATGAAGTCAGTGATAGTGAGAAAAAAATAATTCTATTAATGGCAGTAGAAGACTCTAATAAAGAAGACTCTGAAAAAGAATATGAAGAAGTTGAAGAAGAATATGAAGAAGTCGAAGAAGAAATTGAATATGCAGAAGTTAACTACCGAGAGGAATTAATGTGTGCCATAGAAGTTATCAGAAGAGAGAAGAATAAAAACAATAAAGTACAAGAAGAACTATACAAGAAATAAGACACTCAAGAACTAGAACAAATGATCACAAATTTGAAGGTTCAAATAGAAGAAGATAAAAGAATTGAAGAAGCACTCAAAGAACAACTAGAAGAAAAAGACAAGATCATTGGAAATTTGGAAGCAAAGATTGTCACATTAAGAAAGTATCTTCAAAATAAAAATGTGTAGGACAACTAAAAAGTTTTGTATGACATTATCAACAGTAAAACATATCACCATGACAAGTCCGGACTTGGATACAATTAGACAGAAAAAGGATCAAGCTCCAAAACAACAGAGCAAGAAACATATCCAAAAGGCTTTTCAGAAACAATCAAGGAGGATAGGAAGATCTACAAGGAATATTGTAGGGAAACTCCACCGAGAAGATTCATATTTCAGAATCAACAACCGATAGATAGGCCTCAGGAATAAGAATAATTCATAAGAGTACCTCCTTTAAGCAGATATTCAACTCCCAGGTATCAAACTATCTTTTTTGTTTATTTTATGCATGTAATAATTTTGGATATAAAGATGTGAATTGTAGAGCTAACAACAGGAAAAAAAACAACTTTGAAAGTCATACACAAAGGGGTTATCCAAGAAGTCCTAGTGAAACACAGAGAATAAGTTACAACGGGTTTGAATCTTTGAGCACTGAAGTGGAATGTTACAAATAGAACAATTTTGGACACATGGCCAAAGATTGCATAATGACAGCCCCTCCTAGAGAACCACAACATAATAACAAGAGTCACAGATAGGAACCTCAGAAAAGGACATGGATAATAAATAAGGTTCAATATAGCAATGAAGAATGCACACTTGATCTACAAGCTAAGAAGAAGAAATGTGGTTGGTATGTTGACAATGGGTGTTCAAAACACATGATAGGTGATAGAGACAGGTTTCTTACATTATGAAAGGAAAGAGATGGATCGGTCTCCTTCAGAAATGATGATTCATCCAAAATCATTGGAAAAGGCACAATCAGAATTGGGAACAAGAATACAAAGGCAAAAAATGTTCTACTAGTAGAAGATATGAAACATAATATTCTAAGTGTGAGTCAAATGTGTGACCAAGGTCATAAAGTTACTTTCGGTTCACAAAAGTGCGAGATATGAAAAGAAGGTTCGAGAAAATTGATTTCCACATCTGCGAAAACTTCAAGCAACATATAAAGTGAAATTGGAAATGAAAAGTGTTGTCTAGGAAAGGAAGATGAAAGTTGGCTATGGAACAGAAGAATGGGCCACATACATTTTGATAACCTTGTCAAAGTTAGCAAAAGGGACGCAGTCAGAGAAATTCCCCAGATCATGAAACCAACCAACACTTTATGCAAGCATTGCCAACAAGGAAAGAAAACCAAGACCAGGTTCAAATCAAAGGAATATTTAACGACAATACCACTGGAAATTATTCATATTGATTTAGTTGGACCAACTACAACAAAGGGATTAAAAGGTGAGAAATAATTTATGTTATTAGTTCATGATTATACAAGAATGATCGTAGTTTTCTTTCTCAAGAATAAGTCAGAATATTTTGAAAACTTCAAGATATATAAGGAAATGGTTGAGAATGAAATGGATTCAAATATCAAATACTTGATATATGATAATGGAGGAGACTTCAAATGAATTTATGGACTACTACCAGGGATGATTTTAAGGATGGAAATTTATTTTAAAATATGGAAACCTTGTCGAATATTACTAATCCTTCGTATGCCAACTTTAAATGTTTGGCGATAGTTTTGTAAAAACATTCAAAATTGTAAGGATTTTATATAGTTTTTATAAAATTTTGGCGATTCTTGAGGTAAAATAATTGTATCCTATAGAATTTGGGCGAATCATTTTTAAAATAGCGAATCTTGTTTTTGGAAAAACCATGGAAAATTAGCCCAGGAGCGAAATTTAGCCCCTAAAATCATCCCTGAGCAGCAGTGATGGAATAAAAAGGCAATTCTCCATTGCTATGACACCTCAATAGAATGGAGTTGTTGAAAGAAAGAACATTACAATACAGGAAATGGATCGAACAATGCTAATGGATTCAAAATTGACAGATATTGTTTGGACACAGGCAGTGCATACAACAGTTCACATTCAAAATAGAGTAATTCTCATAAACAACACTGACAAAACTCCTTACGAGCTATGGAAAGGAATACCAACAAATGTAAAGCACTTCAGAGTTTTTGGAAGCAAATGCTACATCAAAAGAGAAGATGGCAGAATGGGAAAGTTTGACTCTCGTGTGGCCAAAGGAGTACTTGTTGGTTACTCAATTACAAGAAAATCATACAAGTGTTACAACCTAATATTGAACAAAGTGGTGGAAAGAATCAACATAACAATTGATGAAACATGTAGACAAGAATTAAAGGAAGAAGAAAATGAATCAATGGAACAAATTTACGAAGAAGAAACAAAAGATGAAAAAGAAGGGGAAGACAAAGAGGATCCGACAGAAACAGAAGAGAAAGTTCAGCAAGTAACTCCAAAAACACCTAGCATAAGAATCATACTTCAGATCAAATTATCGGAAACAAAGACACATGAGTTGAGACTAGAAGAAGAATATGTTCACTAGAACAAATGCACCTAGTACTCACATCTATGATTGAACCAACCTATTTTGAAGAGGCTAGCAAGGATGAGTTTTGGAACAAGGCCATAGATGAAGAATTGGATCAAATAGAGAAAAATGACACTTGGGAATTGGTTCCAAGACCAAAGGATAAAAATGTGATCGACACAAAGTGGGTATACAGGACTAAATTGAACGAAGATGGGAAGGTTACAAGGAATAAAGCTATATTGGTATGTAAAGGATATGCATAGGTTGAAGGAATCGACTTTGAAGAGACATTTGCCCCAGTTTCCATAATGGAAGCAATTTGATTGCTTTTAGCTTATGCATGCTCCAAAAATATTAAAGTGTATCAAATGCATGTAAAATCATATTTTCTGAATGGGGAACTTGAAGAAGAATTCTACATTGAACAACCATAATGATTTCAATTGTCAGAGAATGCAGATTATGTGTGTAAATTAATGAAGGCCTTGTATGGTCTAAAATAGGCTCCTAGAGCATGGTACTCTAGACTGGATAAATATCTACAATAGGCGGGGTTCAAAAAAGGAAGTGCATACAACAACCTCTACATCAAGGTAAGTCAAAATAGTGTTTTATTAATTGAAGTTTATGTTGATGATATTATTTTTGGTAGTGATGATGACAGGTTAAGCCAAAAATTTTCAAAGGATATGAAGAACGAATTCGAAATGTCATTACTTGGAGAACTATCCTTCTTTTTGGGACTTCATATATGTCAAAGCAACCAAGGAATTTTTATTTCTCAAATCAAGTATATTAGAGAAATGCTAAAGAGTTTTGGAATGGAAGATTGCAAACCAGTTATCACTCCCATGCAAACTAGTTGCAAGTTAAGCAAAGATGATGATTCAAAGTCTACAGATCAGAGGCAATACAATTCAATGATTGGTAGCCTACTATATGTGACAACATCTAGACCAGATGTAATGCAGGAAGTTGGATAGGTGGCATGATTTCAAGAATCACCAAAGGAATCACATGTGTTAGCAGTGAAGAGGATTTTCAGATATCTCAAAGGAACATAAGAGTTTGGATTATGGTATCCAAAAGGAGAGGATATATCTCTTATTGCCTACACAAATGCAGATTGGGCGGGTTGTATTGATGACCGACGAAGCACCAGTGGAGAAGCATTCTACTTGAGTGAGTGTTTAGTATCATGGACAAGCAAGAAACAATCATAAATATCTCTACCTATAGCCGAGGCAGAGTATATTGCAGCAGCAACATGTTGTACATAGGTTCTTTGGATAAAACAAACTCTGACAGATATATAGGTTGAATATGATGAGCCCATTCCAATCTATCATGATAATATAAGCGCTATCAGTATCTCAAAGAACCAGATGATGCACTCCAAGATGAAGAACATTCCAATCAAGTATCACTTTCTATGAGAACAAGTTGCAGAAAAGAACATCAGAGTTGATTATGTGGGAACAAAAGAACAAGTGGCAGACATATTTACAAAACCACTTCCACGGGAATCCTTTGAGTATCTTCGCCAAAGACTCAGAGTTATTTCTACTCCAAAATGAATGCTTTTGAATACTTATCTTATATGTCTGAGATGTACACCAGGAAGCACCATAAAGAGGACAGTTCAGTTAGGGGGAGCAGCCCCGGATGGAAAGATAACTTTTCCATTGATGACTTATCAGATGCAAAGGATAGAGGCATGATTCCAGGGGTAGAAATGGTCACAGAGATCCAGAGGACAAAGGCATGGTTCCAGGGGGAGCATGAGTGATATGACTTCAATATTACATGAAATGATTTTAGTATTGCATCAGAGTGTTTCCATCAATGCCAAAGGGGAATATTATTGATTAAGGTTGGTTGTCATTGATGTCAACCCTTGAACAAAGTTCAGTAGCGAATTTTGGTAGCACAAAGGTTTGGGTAATGGACCCAAAGTTGTTTCATGTATAATGGTATGAGTTTTAATATATTTGTAGGTAATACTATTCTATATGGATAGTACATGTCATTCCATTTTTAGTGTTATGTGGAACGTAAAATAACTCTGCACGGTTTGAGAGTTATGGCCTTACGAAGTTGGAGAACCCTCATATGTCATCTAGAAGCCCCAAAAGGTCAAAGTAGTCAAAGTGGTTTAAGAGATTTTAGAAGGTAAATA
>SNQJ01S0028531.1:70266-91933 GCA_010110895.2 Picea sitchensis | reverse complement strand
TAGGAACAAAATGAAATACATAAATACACATAAACGCAGAGATGCAGCGGAAATAAGACTTCATTTCATTAATAACAAATGACTGAAATATGTTTACAGACAGAATGGAAATAAACTAGCTAGGGCACTGGTAGCTTATCTCTGAGAATAGATGTGGTTGCTACTCGCATCCATGAGAAGATGATTACAATGAGGCTCTAAAGGCCCTTTTACAATAAACAGGAATTCCAAAAGTCCTAAACATCCAAAAACCTAACCCTGGGAGATGAAGCGCCAAAAGTCATGTGGGCCCTGTTTGGGTAAGTTGGTGCATCAACTTCCTGGGGTCGTAACTTTTGCATACGATCTCCGTTTTAGGCGTATGATAGCTCGTTGGAAAGATCTATCCGAGGCCTACAATGCACGAGAAAAAATGGCATCGTTAGATACAATTTTGCAACAGAAACATACCCAAAAAAACATCGTTTAGGGCCTCAAAATGGCCCCAGAAGTTCAGGACCCGAAAAAACTGCTAAAAATAGTAAACTGTGCAAAAACTGAAAAACTGAAAGAAGCAATGGTGGGGGTTCAAGTGGAATAGGTGGGTGGCCACCAATATCCACCTAGATCATTGTATCTAGAGAATAGGGGAGTTGGAGCTTCCCTCAGTTTGCAGCCTAAGAAACAAGGGGGTTGGAGCCTCCTTCTAGTTGCAGCTGGAAAACAAAGGAATTTTGTGCATCCAATGAATGTAATTCTTCAAGACATATAAGAAAAAGCATTATCTGGTTTTCTCTCGCTTTGGGTTTCCACGTAAACCATTGGTGTACTGTGTATGTGTATGATTGTTCATTTGTTCATTGCTTTTTTACTCTGCAGTTATTGGATGATAATGCTACATTGATATAACACTTCGATTATATGGTTAAAAAGGATTAAATTGATCTATTACTGATTCACCCCCCCTCTCAATAATCCAACTCTTGAGTGGCATCTTAGTTTCTAATTGCTTTTAATATTTATTTTAAGAAATGATGATTGTAATAAAGCATGGTAGCAAATATTTTTTCTAATAAAGGATAATTTTTAATAAAGCGTGGTAATAAATGATGTTTTTAATAAATGATAATTGTAATAAAGCATGTTAATAAATGTTGTTTTCTAATAAAGGATGATTTTTAATAAAGCGTGGTAATAAATGATGATTTTTAATAAAGCGTGGTAATAAATGATGATTTTTAATAAAGCATGGTAATAAATGGTGATTTAAAAAAATGATGATTTTAGGGAGGCATGGTAATAAATGAGGATTTTTAATAATAAAGAAGCATGGTTTATGTTGAGAAATAAGTTCTTAAGGTTAAATAATAATTTATTAGTTGTGTGATACTTCATTACTTACAATGTTGAAAGGTTGTATTGTCAAATAGGGGATAGGGAAAGTGTATTACTTGATTTAAGAATGAAATCCTTATCGTAATTGTCTAGTCTCATTGTTAGTAAATTATAACTGTCTAGTCTCTATGATTCATCATTGTGCTCAAGGAAAGGCATTCCCTACTAAAAGGAAAGTAGTGAACCAACTACTGCATAAGAAAAGAACCAACGAATAATTTAGGTTCAGTGTGTAGATTGGAGAATATGACAAACAATGTGATCTTAGACTTACGTTCTGATGTGAATGTGTTACCTAAGAAGACATGGGAGATGATGGGGAAACCAAATTTAGCATGTTCACCCATCCAGTTGAGACTAGAAAATAAATAAAAAATAATACCTATTGGAAGGTTAATAGGAATACCTATGAATATAGATGTAGTGCACAACATTGTAGATTTTGAAGTTATTGAGATTGTGGATGAAATCCAACCACATCTAGTGTTAATGGGACTGGAATGGGCCTTTGATAACCAAGCAATTATCAACCTGAAAAGGCGAAAGATGATGTTTGAAGTTAGAGACCTGAAATTAACTACACCCTTAGATGCAAAAGAAGGAATGTGGTACATAGAACCAGCGTGGGGTGATGAAATCGATCACCTATACAACATGACTGCAAGGATGGACAATTATGTTAACCCCACCGCAGACGACACACTAAGTTGGAGAAACATCATTTCATGTACATCATAAGCAGGCCTAGAAAACTAGTAGCATAGGATGAATGAAGTATCAAAATGACGATGCACACACATGACTAAGTTATTACATTAGATTGGAACAGAATTGTGCAACCCATATAAGTATGAAAGGTTGATAGATATAGAAACATTTGTACAAAAATTTGAGGCACAGGTACTAGTGCAACAAATGTTTCTAGCACTGGATGTTGTATTGAAAGCCACCCCTACAAGATGGTGGGTGATGCAAAAAGGCACCATGGAATATTGGAAACAATGTAGGAGAGTAATACAGATAATATTTAATACTGAAGAGGGAGATATAACAAAGAAATATACTGGGGTTCTCCATTAATAAGGGAACAACGTGGGGGATGAACACTGTGTTCAGACTTAAAGGACAAAGTGATGTAGACTCAATTTGAAGTAATAATTTCTCCAGAGTAACTTTTCTCTCAAAGTTGAATTCTTTCTCCTTTTCCATAGCTTGGAATTGGCTTCTTTATAGCCTTCAAAATGCAACTGAAGGGCTAAGTTGGAATGTTTTTAGTATATGGAAGGCCAAGGATAGAAGGGAGAAAATGAGGTTCTTCATCAATAAGGGAAGATATTGGGTGTTGAACATTGTGTTAAGACATAAAGGACAAAGGGATGCAGACTCAATATGAAGTAATAATTTCTCCAGAGTAACTTTTCCCTTAAAGTTGAATTCTTTCTCCTTTTCCATAGCTTGAAATTGGCTTATTTATAGCCTTCAAAATGCAACTAAAGGGCCAAGTCAGAACGCTTATAGTATATGGAAGGCCAAGGATCAGATATCTCATGTCGTGACATGGAAACCCGACATTTAATTTTGATTTTTTTGGCACAAATCCCAATGTACACGGGTTGTAGTGGAGCACCCTGCATATACGCTTGTTGTATAGGGTGCAAGATGCGTACAAGTGGAAAAACTTTATATTTTTGTCTCTGGATTTATCAATCAGGGAAAGTGAGTCTAAATAGGGAAATGGAGTAAGGCCCTCTCTACAAGATTTCTTAGGGTGAGGTAAATCTTGCTCTAACAGATGCCCTCTAATGTGTGAGGTCAGAGGTGTATCTGTGATAGCTAAAATACATTATAAATAACCCAGAAGTGGAGTGGTAGGGGACCAGATGGACGAACTCAGTTGCTCATTACATTCTGTATGGACTTTTCATACATGGATGCCAAAAATTACACTGCAGATCCATGTGGAAAATATACCAAACAAGTATCTGTGGCCATGAATAGGCAAATAAAAATGCGGTTACATGCCAAAAGTTGTCATAGTCATGAACAAGGCCCAGTAGAACCAGTCTAAAAAAATGAAGCTAAGGATATTTGTATACCATGGAGTACAATCTGATCTCCCATGATCACTGAAGTCATATAAGTACTAGTCCAATGAAAAGGAAACAACAGCTCAGGAAAGTTGTGGCCACATAGTGATGTCTTCAAGTCTTCTACACAATCCGCCAAAGGTGCAAGTATACATCATGTGAATAAAGGAGTTGAGGTTGAACATAATGAGACATTGTTTGATTACCGGTCATTGATGTATATCGTTAACAAATGCAAGATAGCCTACCAATAATGAAAGTAGGTATCAAGGCACTGAGTACATTTCTTACAAGTGTGAATAAAGGAGATGGTGTAGAACACCTAAAGAATCCATCGATCATGAGACATTGATGTATTCCCAATTGTCGATGATGAGAGACCATGCCACTAATGAATGCAAGCCTCAAGGTACTCATAAGACTCTAGGTTGCATTTCCAGAGTAGATGGGATAAAGTCAATGGAAAGAGACCTGCTGAAAGGAGAGAATTAAGGAAACTCTCATCAATCAACATGAGGTACAAAGAAGGACCTTCATGATTTTGTGGAAATCAGATGAAGAACATATTCATGAACCAACGAACTTGCGCATGTTTCACGTGTTCCAAGTGCAAGAGGTACACGAAAAGGACCCTTTGAATAACAACCAATGATGAAAAACTGATGACAAAGGTGAGGAAACCACCAATAAGGATAATGGAATCCAAGACACTACACAAATCCCAATGTGTGAATAGATGTATTGCCGTCAAACACAAGGGAAACCACCCAGTCAATGATCAATGATGAAATGTCGACTTCTGTGTTCAAGGTTACCTACCAATGATGAAAGTAGGGATAGGGTTCCTGATAGGACTATAGTATCATGTGATTCTGAGACAAACTGAGGGTATGGACGACATGAAAAGTCAAGAGTTCTTAGGAGTGGCTGACATAGGTTGATAGACTTCCTTTGAACAAGATCATGAGACATATGGAGGACTCTGGCAGCATAGACCTGATGATGAAACCATAAGATGCAGGAGGCATCAATGAAATTATCTATAGGGATTGAAAGAGTAACTAGTCGATAGATAAGACTCTGTAATGAGCTCAACTTCCTAAGGCCATGCTAATCCCAAAATTATGATGATGAATGGACTCAAATAATTTTGTTCTCTATTAAAAGGCGACACGACTGCTACTGATATAAGATAATACTCCCTTCTCGCCTGTATTTTTTTGTTTTTTCATAGACAAATGAATGTTATGATACAGAGGAGGAAAAAAGTGTCGCAAGTAAGAAAAAATAGTTCCAACAGTGGAACGTACCTATGCTCGATGCAGGGAAGTTCATGTGGGAGATGGACACTCGGGGGAATGTTCCCTCCTAGGTATAGGGTGTCAAATTGCGAAGGATATAAACAAGGCTCTGCTTCGTTGAGGATGAAAAAATGTTGAGGAAAATGGTTTATAATGCAAAGTGAGAACCGACTATAGGCTCAATACTGCAAGAAAGGGCATGAGATGCAATCACAACTTTACGCCAAAAAATGTCCTTTTTTATGTCTTTTATTCTACTTGGTGTGAAAAAAGGGGCAAACTTGTGCCAAATAGACGTCTCTTTGAAACTAATTTTACGAGTGTGAAAAACACAAGTTCACTCGGTGATCTTTTCATTTTTTGATAATGAGTTGGAAAAGAGATTAACTAAGACTCATGACCTTTCAAATCCAATTTAACGAGTGTGAAAGGGAAAAATCACTCGACAATATTATTTTTTTTAGATGAGTCGATAAATAGCTTAAATTAAACTCGTTTGGGAGTCCATGGGGTATAAATTCGCATGTTTATGATTGAGAAATGAGGCTTAGCATAAATTCAAGTATGATTTGTGAGGGACTCCCGATCCGGTTGAAAAAATCTCTACATGGGCACCAAATGCAGTAGGGGATCTAACTAGGGCACCCATGTTTGGTAAGTATCTACCACTTGAAAATGACACAAATTTATAGCAGATGGAGGGTTTTGTGTCACAACAAATGGGTTCGTACCTAGGGCATAAAAATTGATAGTTATAGGATAATGAAAAAATGCATAACGAAATGGATACCTATCCTATATGCTAGGTAACAAATATATTTTCTTGAGGTGACAAACGGTCGACATGACTCTCAAATCTGCAAGAATCCCAAGTTAAAACTACAAAAAACAACTCGATCCACTTTTGTATTAGTCCATTAGGTGAAAAAATGGCTTAAAACTATAGGAAGTGGGTAAAAATAATTTATAAATAGTAATAAAATAAAAATTTACTATACCATTTTGATTTTTTACCCAACTAGTGCAAATTGGACCAAAATTCCTCCAAGATTCAAATGAGGATTGCGGGATCATCAGTGGATGAAATCACGATCCGTTTGGATGATGTAATTCTTGTTCTCTCCCTCTTCAATTTCAATGGTTTAAAATTTTGAATTAGGTCATAAATTTTTAGTTATTTAGTGCACAAAGTGTAGATTTCGGTGTACGCAGGCTGGATTTGGTTAGGTCATGTGTACGACGCAGTATACACTCCTTTGTGAACTACAGGGGGCATATATTGAGCCCTACAAGTGACTATATGAAAAGGAGGTTGCGTACAGGCACACAAATGGTCAAAAAGAAGGGTTCTCGCTCAAAATTTTAGTATCTTTGATATGATGTTTCTTGAATGGAGAGAGAGAGAGCATGGGGAGGTCAATGCTACTGTAGATCGATATTCAGGGGAACAAATGGCCTTAAAGAAATGTGGTTTGTATAATTTTTGGGTGCTCAAAGGAATGATAGCTTAGGTGAGGTTGTTGGAGATGTTGGTGGATTACTGGGACCCTAAGAGTGAGAGCTTCAATCTCGATGGGCAACCATTGAGAATTGAAGTAGAGGACATTTACTTTCTGACTAGTCTATCACGTTGGGGGGAGGTTGTAAACCTCAAATCACGGGGAGAAGGTAGTGAGATGAAGACAAAGGAATATATAGATTCCCATTGTGTGGGAGGGACTCCTAAGGTAGGGAGTCAAGTCCCTATCCGGGAAATAAACAACCTCAATCTGAAGATCATTGTCCTAGTATTGACTAGGATCATAGGTTCATCCTCGTTGCACCAGGCATTGAGGCGAATCATGTTCTATGTAGTGCAGTGTGTGAGACTCACAGTGTATGACTGGTGTACCTCAGTACTAGAGAATATGAAGAGCCAGTTGACAGAGTGAAAATAGGGGGTTAAAATAAATTTTGGGTTTGCCTCCATCTTGTGCAGTTTCTTTTTGAAGCGGGTTCTAGGTTTGGGACCTAGAGTGGAGATTCTTCCTAGGGGACCTCACGATCTTGCCATGGCACGGTTGACCAAGGTGATAAGGTGGAAGCGGGGGGTAGGGTTCCAACACCCTACAACGAGGACTTCTTCTACTGGTGGAGGTGGCAGGTCATCGCTCTGGATGACTATCCCTATGAGGGGATCAACTTCTGAGGAGATCTAGACATGCCACTTCCACCAGGGTCCGCCTACGGTGACATAGGTATGTCAAAAGTTTTTACATATTTATTTTTTTTGTATTTTTGTATAATTAGGACAAAAGTATTTTTGGATGGTGCTTAAGTATTGACTAGAAATTTGTATGCCACAGACGTGGGTCCATGATGGATAGAGGGTTTCCCTCGACATCGATGGAGGAACTCGGTAGATGAGGCGGCAGGAGGAGAAGCCGAGAGGGTCCTACAAAACATGCAGGGAAACCTGTCGCATTTGACTCACATGATACCCATGGTTTAGGTAGAGGATCTGCCTGAAGCCATGAAGCAGCAGGTGGTTGGTGTACCCAGGGCATGGGTACGATACTTTCAATGTCTTGCAAATGCCATGGTTTACTACCATGACACACATCCAATGCCATAGGCATAGATGTCATGGGATATTGTAATACCAGTTGTATATGTGTATTGAGGGTGTTAGGCCCATTTTGTATTATAAACACCATATTTTTTGAAATATATAAAAAAGGATCTTTGGATTTACTTATATTTTACAATGTGTACATTGATTATATGGTGACAAATGCCAATCTAAAACAAAGTTAGCATAATCATCAGGTACATGATTATAAATCCTAGGAATATGATAATATGTAATAAAATCAATTTTTCGTTCTAAAAGATGTACCCGTAGGAATCGTTGGAGTAAAGTAGGATCATGCACACGGTAACGGTCATTCAACCGATGTACTACCAACTAGGAATCCAGACAAACTTCTAATGAATGAATCCCATGTGAGATAGCATTGCGCAAAAGTTCTATGATGAAGCTATATTCGACCACATTATTCATGGATGGCCCTACGCATACACCTCCTGAAGACACTAGTAGACCCTCGAGTGAGTAAACCACCCAAGCATTGGAAGCCAATTTCCATGTGTGACAACTAGCCCCATCTACAAATCCTAGGTAGATCGACGAATTCATTGACATCTCTCAACCAAGTGAAAACTCGATGAGAAACCCGAAGATGAAAACAAAAGAGATATATACACTAAATTACATTAGTATATAGAGAGTTCTACTCGAGACTGGGGCTCAAGCGTAGTCTCTTTTCAAGTAGAGCCCATTTCTAGGCTCGACCAACTTATTCCCTTCATAATATTCTAACTCATAGGCTCCTTTTTCTAGAAAACATCGCAAGATGTAAGGACCATGCGACATGGGTATAAAATTTCCTTCCCCTGATGGTTCTTTGTCTTGATCATACAAGAGGACCAAGTCACCATCGACGTACAACTGAGGACAAATAGACTTATCATACTATACCTTGACATGTTGTTTGTTTTCCTTAGTAGTCGTAGAGGTGTCTCGACACTGCTCATCGAGACTCTCTAGGTGTACAAGGCGTTTCTCAAGATTAGAAGTGTCAGGTACGAGCACAACTTACAACTTAAGAGAAGGGATTTCACATTCAATAGGTAAAATCAACTCCACACCATGTACTAATTGGAAAGGGGAAAATTCGGTGGTAGTCTTGACCAAGGTTTGGTATGCCCAGAGTGCAGGATATAACATGATGTGTCAGTCGGAATTACTCTGACTGACATTTTTTTGCAAAGTGATCTTGAGAGACTTGTTGACGGGCTCTACTTTTCCATTTTCTTGGGGGTAATATGGAGAATAATTACCATGTCTAAACCCCAGCTTAGCTGCTAGTTCTTCCATCATTTCATTCTGAAATTAACTTCCATGATTAGTGATAATCTCACTCGAGATACCAAACTGGGCGATAATTTGATTGAATATGAAGAAGGTTGCAGTCTTCCCATCGGAGTTAATTGTAGGTATGTCCTTGACCCACTTATTAATGTATTTGACAACCACGATAATGTGTTTATGCCCCCCGGCCGAAGTTGGGCTGGAATCAACGAATTCCACCCCCCATTTTGTGAAGGGACTAACTGTAATGACTGGGTGAAGAGGGGTTAGAAGTGAGCACATTTTTTGAGTGAACACCTGGTAGGGGTGACACTTCTTAACTTCTTCAATACAATCCTTAAATATAGTATGCTATAAATAACTGGCTCGCAAAAGTTTTTGAGTTGTCACAAGCCCGAATAGATGACCACCACAAGCCCCACTATGGAAATCGTTCAGAACACACTCAACTTCTCCATGAGTTAAACAACGATGCAAGATATCATCTATTCCTCGGCGATACAAAGTTTCACCGATGATATTATATTTATTATCTTGGTATCTTATATGTCGTCAGTCATCTCGCGAGAGATCTTGAGAGAACTTCAAATTCTTACGATAGAGAATGATGTCTCTATTAACGCCGCCATTTTTCTTTCAGTTAGAGTCGGTTTTCAGTCAGGATATGGCCCATGTGTCCAAACATGTGAATTCAGGTACGTAAAAGTGAAGGGGTCGAAGTCATCTAGTGGTCGGTTAGCCCTTGGAAGCAGGAAGGGATGCCATAGTCGAAACATGCGTAAATGGTACGGGTATGTTGTTCCTAGTGAGTTGGGTCCTGTTAAACAATAGCTTCTATGTGCCCTAGGTAGAGTGAAGTAGTTAATGGAAGTCTCATCGGCAAGTGCAGAAGCTATTATTATCTCATTATGAAGGCCAAGGGAATGAAAAATCGTAATGTTCATATCATGTATGTCCTGCAGCCCTTATCGTCTATACCTTACATGTGGGGATGTGCCATGGAAAATTTGCAATTCAATTCGAAACATCCATTCACCATGAATTCATGGTTCCTTGGCACGATTCCTCATTCCGCCCGATTTATTATAAATCCTAGAACTCCTACACCCATGTTATTTGTAAAATCAGATTTAGAATTTGTCTGTAATTTTTCTCATAGGCCCAGGTCAATCGAATTCTTCATCTTGGGAATTCATCGATTCCACCACACACATAATAAATTCTGGTCGCACCATGGTGACCTCGCAAAGAATAAAGAAAGGCGCGAGAAGTGGAAGAATCACCAGACCCAAACCTCAAAGTGATTGGGATTCATTTTCACTCACAACAAGAATCCCCAAGGATAAAAGAGGGATTTTTCCTTTACCCATGGGAACGACGATGTCACACCGTGCAGAACTTGGGGTGGAAGGAACTGTTCATGAAGGAAGGACAATGGAAGCCTTGTCTCCCCAATAGAAGATACCTCGGAGAAGGGGAAGACAAAGGAAGAAAAAGGAAGTTGGGGAAACTCAAATCTCATATGATACTCATGCATAACCAATCACTGAACAATTACTTATGTGTGTCGTCCACCTGGAGCCTTTGGAAGGTACTAGCTGAGAAAGTGGGAGAAGAACGAGGAGGATGGATTTCATAGTTGCAAATAGTCAAGAGACATCTCAGCAGCTAAATAAAGTGAATCTAGCCATTGTCAAATTGTACCAAGAGAACAAGGAGCTAAGACAACAGCTGGTGACAAAGACCATAGAAGCATCAACAACACATGGTCATGAAGGGAACGTGACATGGCTAAAAAGACAACTCATAGAGGCATAGGATACGATTGTACAACTATGCAAAGCACAACCGCTGGCAGAAGAAAGGTGTGATAAACTCTCCAGAGAACATGATATGAATGAAGAGATAGCCCGCACGGCTCTCACCAGTGAGCAGAAGAAACAAGATTAGCCAAGTTTGTTCTTGTATTCGCAAACAGAAGGAAAATCTTGACAAATTTTCAAGGAGACATCACCCAAGACATTTCACCATTTTAATAACGGTCATGACTGCCTACAACCACTTTCCGCGCACACTTCCCCCAAAAAATGAGCGTGCGATAGAAAATCAAAGTCTTTACAGTAGACAACAGGACTATGACAAACACTTTTCCACCCAGATACCTGATTGACAACCAAATCCCCGTGGTGGATTGCAATGATCATGATTTGGTCAGATGGATCTTTATTCTATTTTTGGAAAATGTCATGCGAAGAGTTTTGTAATGGAGAATAGTTAGTGCCCTAGTTTGTAGAGATAGGAGTTAGAAGAGTAGGGTAGCCCAAACAACGCCCTCATTTATATATTTGATCTTTTTGATGTAAGCTAGGTTGGTTGGAAAAATTGGTATAGACAATAGTTATTGTATGTAATTTGAGTTCGACCGAAACTTAATGCAGAAGTCCTATAAATTTGATGAAAAGATTCTAATTGTAGTAGTTGGATGTATTGTTTTCCCTTTCTTGCGTATGTGCTTCCTGTTATCTTTTTTTGTCTACTTCGGAATGAATTTTCGAACCTGTCTATTCACTGCGTAGCGGCCCTTGTTAGCACCACTTAGACAAAACATTTTTCCTCTAAAAGTTAACTCTAAATTCACCCACAATGGTGCTCCAAGTTACTTCCTGTAATTTCTCTCTGCCACACATTACAATATTTCACTGAAGATTGTTGCTTGCTTAGCATTTATCCTCTCAAAGTCCAGTCACTGAGTCATTTGTTTCTGTTGTTTCCTTGAATCGACTCCATAGCCCAAAGTCTTATTTTCTTGCACCAATATAACCAGAACCCATTATATAAAAGGTGTTAAATCTAGCCATTTCTTTAAAGTCATATCACGCAGGGAGACAAAGTCTCCCGAGAGAGCCCTCTCTAGGTCCGAAAGGCTAGTTTCGGGCCTCAAAGTTGGTTGAAAAAGTTACCTTCATCATTTTTTTATCATCCGAACAGATTTACAGAGTGCTAATATTTTGGCACCATTGGCGGGAACAAAATTGAATTGATTTTCCTTGGGAGAATGACTAACATTGCAGTTTGACCCCTAAGGGTAATAGAGGGAAAAACATCTGTACCGGCTGAAACCTTTACACTGGCGACTCCAGTGAAAAAAACTAGCAGCATCAAGTAGCATAGTTCAGGAACCCTGGCTCTGAAGATGATCTATACCAGAGAAAATCCTGACCCAAACCTACGGAGCCTGTGTATGACCCCGATAAGATTCTTTGCAAGACTAGAGAGAAAGCGCTGGACCGGTTCTATTTCCTGGACAAAATCTCGTCCTTACCTGAAGACGATGCGCAAAGCATTGACGACCTTGAGTTTGACGAGTTATTCGAGCAAAATCTATTTAGTTCTAAGTCAGAAACAAGCTTGGATGAGATAGTTTTTGACCAGAAGAGATTCCAAGACATATTGTGTAATAACATCCCTCAATTCCTAAGCCCCCCCGAAATCGACACAAACATACGCTCATACAAGCTTGCATTCGAATGCACAAACAACATGGCCAAGTATGAGGCATTGATTTTAGTCCTGAATGTGATGAAAGAATTAGGCACAGAGAGGATAGTAGTCCACGGAGACTCTGAACTAGTCATAAACCAGGTTAAAGGAGTGTCTCAAACAAATCACCCCAGGCTGAGGGCATACAGGAACTTGGCTTTGGACCTCCTCGAGGAATTTTCTGAGTATGACATATCTTCTATCCTGAGGGAGAAAAATCAAATCATCGATGCGTTGACCACCTCAGCCTCAGTGTTTAAAATCCCCATCTTCCCAAACAAAAAATATGATATTGAAGTCAAACACAGGCTGGAAGTGCCTGATAATATAAAATATTGGCAGGTGTTTGAGGACGATAATCAGGTGGAAATATTTCTTCAGATGAGCAACGAGTTCACTAATACAAACATGGATGATGAAGGCTACTGCGATGAATATGGGAGCACAGATGTATGCAATAATGACGACCCTTTCCTGAACCATATCGCGGGAAGGGACATAATACTATTGAAAAATAACATCATTCCAAAGGGGTTAGTGCCGCTGGAAAAGTTTTTTAACGAAAATGATGTGGCTAAAAATCCCAAGATCAATCCAAGCGAAGAGGACGTGGAAGACTACAACATCAGGATTGAGGAGAACCTGAAAATGGTAAAATTATCGAAAACATTGAGTCCAGAGGTCAAGCAAGACTACGTTAAGCTCATGAAGGATTTCCCTGACATATTCACATGGAGCTATGACAATTTGAAGGTGTATGACACTAAAGTAATTCAGCATGTCATCCCTCTCAAAGAGGACCAGAAGTCATTCAAACAGAAGCTGCAACAAATAAATCCCCTGCTTCTACCGCTGATCGAGAAAGAGGTAAAGAAATTGTTCGAAGATAAGATTATCGTTTCTTTAAGATTCTTGAAATAGGTAGCTAATTTGGTACCTGTAAGAAATAAGAGGGGTGAGATATGATTGTTTGTGGACTTCTGAAACTTAAACAAAGTGTCCCTAAAGGACCACTATTCTCTCCCTAAAATGGACTATATCCTGCAAAAGGTGGTGGGGTCCCAGGAGATGTCCATGCTGGACGGTTTTTCAGGGTATAATCAGATCATGGTCCACCCAGATGACAAAGAAAAAACATCTTTCACAACTCCATGGGGAACATTCATGTACGCCAATATGCCTTTCAGCCTAATGAATGTTGGAGCTACTTTCCAGAGGGAAATGGATATCGTGTTTGTTGAAGAAAAGAACAAGTTCATTTCGATCTATATGGACGACATCACGATATACTCTTCCTTTCACGAACAACACCTTGAGCATATGAAGAACGTTTTCTAGAAATGAAGGAAGTTCGACATATCACTGAACCCAAAGAAATCACATTTCGCGATGGAAGAAGGGAATATGTTGGGACATATTATCTTGAAGGAATGCATTAAGATAGAATCCAACAGGGTTGAAGGAATTTTGAAAATCGACACTCCATGGTGTAAAAAGGAGGTGCAATGAGATCAAGCAAAATCTGGAAGCGAAGAAGTCATTTGAAGATATCAAGGTTGCATTGACTAGAGCTCTTGTGCTAGCCTTTCCGGACTTCGAAAAATATTTCATCCTATTTTCATTTTCCTCGGAGGATACAATTGTCAGCATGATATTGCAGAAAGATGAGCAAAACTTTGAGAAGCCTATAGCTTATTTTAGCAGAATGCTACAAGATGCTCCACTAAGGTATGCCATTATGGAAACACAAACATATTCCTTAGTGAAATACATGAAGGAGTTTAGGAAATACATATTGAACTCCCATGTTATTGCTTATGTTCCCAACAATTCAGTTAAGGATATCATGACTCAACCCGACCCAAAAGGGAGGAGAGGAAAATGGATAGTGTCCATGTTGGAATATGAGCTAGAGATCAAGCCGAAAAAACTAATTAAGGGCCAGGGCCTCGCAAAACTAATGGCGCATTCAAACTGCAATGTTATGGGAATAAATTTCATCGCTGATCTATCAAAAATACCTTGAGAAGAAATGACTGCATAGGTGTCCCAGGAGTTCATCGATTCATCGTGGTATGTAGATATCATCTATGTGTTGAAGAATCTCTAGGCCCCTCCAGACGTAAATAAGACTAAGGATAGATTTCTCAAGCTTAAAGCAGTTAATTTATTCATCCTGGACAACTCACTCTACTGGAAAGATCCTGGGAGAATGTTGTTGAGTTTTTTTCTATTGAATGACACGAAGCGAGCCACAAAATAATTTCACAATGACGACTGCAGGGGACACCATTACTGGAAAACCACTACGCACAAAATCCTCAGGGCGGGTTATTATTGGCCTACAATATTCACAGACATGTACAAATAATTCTCCAGCTACCATGAATGTTAGATTTTCAATGGGAGAAGAAAGTTGCAGCCCCTGCCACTAAAGTCGATCTCAATCGAGGCACCGTTCATGCAGTGGGGTTTGTATTTCAAAGGGGAAATAAATCCGCCATCCTCAACGCATTACAAATGGATACTCATGGTCACCGACTACTTCACCAAATGGATAGAAACGATCCCCATGAAGCAAGCTACCGACACAGTCATCATCCAATTCCTGGAGATAAACATCTTGTCGAGGTTCGGATGCCCCGTCAAGATCATAACAGACAATGCGACTGCATTCAAGTCTAAGAGGATGGAAAAGTTTTCTCAGGATTACAATATAACCCTAGCAAAATTCTGTGATGTACTACCCACAAGGAAACAGATTAGCAGAATCCTCGAACAAAATCCTAAACTGGATCATCAAAAGACTCCTGCAGGACAATAAGAAATCTTGGCATAAAAATCTTATCTATGCACTATGGGTAGATCTGGTTACCACCAAGAAGTCCATCTCAATGTCACCTTTCCAGATTGTATACGGTGTAGATGAAATTTTTCCTACCACATTGGGGTTGCTTGTTATAAAGTTGTTGCAAGAGTAGGAGGCCGAGCCAAATGATGCACAGAGAAGAATAAATCAGTTGGTTCACACACAACAGGTGAGGGAACATGTGTACAATAGATCACATCTCCACTGGGAAAGGATGAAGAAATCCTTTGACAAGAATTCCAAGCCTAAGGATTTTTGGTTGGGTGATCTATTGTTGAGATGGGACGCGAGAAATGATGACAAAGGAAAACACCAAAAGTTCAATAAACTGTGGACGAGTCCATTCAGAATCGGTCCGCATCGCGAAAACAATTCTTATTTTTTGGAAGAACTAAATGGGGAGTGCGTTGGTTGGGGGCCTGTAAAAGGAAGGTTTCTCAAAAATTATCTGATGAAATAAATTATGTTTAAGTCATTTTCCATTGTAAATAGTCATTTTATTTTTGTGTCAAGTTAGTAGGTTAGCAGAAAATTGAAGCCCGAAGTGAGGGCCCTGAGTTTTATGCTGAGTTTATAGAAACTGCATCGATAGGTTTAGGTTGTGTCCTATTTTTCATGTTGCAGTGTCAAAGAGTCAAAATAAGGCCCAATGGTCAGGCACCTGGTCTACTATTCTTTTCTACCTCGTAGGGAGGATAGCATCCCCGTTGGATATAGTTGTTAGCACCACAATTTTTATTTCAGTTAGAGTCGGGTTTCGGTTGGGATGTGGCCCATGTGTCCAAACATGTGAAGTTAGGTATGTAACAATGAAGGGGTTGAATTTATAAAGTGGTCAGTTGGCCCTTGGAAGTGGGAAGGGATGTCAGAGTCGAAACATGCATAAATGGTACGGGTATGTTGTTCCCAGAGAGTTGGGTCCTGTTAAAAAGTAGCTTCTATGTGCCCCAGGTTGAGTCAAGTAGTTAATGGAAGTCGTGTCGACAAGTGAAGAAGCTATTATCAACTCATTATGAAGCCCGAGGGAATGAAAAATCACGGCATTCGTATCATGTATTCCCTACAGCCCTTATCGCCTATACCTTACACATGGGGATGTGCCATGGAAAATATGCAATTTGATTTGAAACATCCAGTCGCCATGAATTCACGGTTCTTTGTCATGATTCCTCCTTCCGCTTGATTTGTTATAAATCCAAGAACTAATGCACCCAATTTATTCGCAAAATCAGATTCAGACTTTGTCTGTAAGTTTTATCGTAGGCCCAGGTCGATCGAATTATCCATCTTGGGCATTCGTCGATTCCACCATGCGTAGAATAAACTCTAGTCATGCCATAACAACCTCTCAAATCATAAAGAAAGGTGCGTTAAGTGGTAGAATTTCCAGAATGAAACCTCAAAGTGATTGGGATTCATTTTCACTCACAAAAAGCGTCCTCGAGGATAAAAGAGGGATTTTTCCTTTACTCACGGGAACGACGACGTCACATCACGTAGAACTTAGGGTGGAAGGAATTGTGTAGGAAGGAAGGATAGTGTAAGCCCTGTCTCCCCATCAACGGATACCTTAGAGAAGGGGCAGACCATGGAATAACAAGGAAGTTGGGGAAACTCAAATCTCAGATGAGCCTCGCGCATGACCAATCGCTGAACAATTACTTATGTGCGGCGTCCGCCTGGAGCCTTTGGAAGGTACTAGCTAAGAAAATGGGAGTAGAATGAATATGGATGCCACGGGTGCAAATAGTCAAGAGACATATCAGTAGTTGGAGCAAGTGAAGCTAGCTATTTCCAAATTGTACCAAGAGAACAGGGATCTGAGACAACAGCTAGCGACAAAGACCATGAAAGAATCAGTATCACAGGGTCGCGTAGGGAATGTTACATGGCTAAAAAGACAACTCATAGAGGTGCATGATACAATTGTACAACTGTGCGAAGAATAGCTGCTGGTAGAAGAAAGGTATTCCAAGCACTCCAGAGAACGTGAAACATCCAAAGAGATAGCCTGCGGCTCTCACAATATTAGTCGAGTGTGTTCCTGTATTCGCAAACATAACGTAAATCTTGAAAAAAAATTAAGGAGACATCGCCCAAGACATTTTTCCATTTTAATAACGGTCGTGACTGCCTACAACCACTTGCCGCGCACGCTTCCCCTATAAAATGAGCGCGCGACAAAAAATCAAAGTTGTTACAGTAGAGAACGAGACTCTGATAGACACTTGTCCACCCAGATACCTAATCGACAATCGAATCCCGATGGTGGATTGCAACGATCATGATGTGGCCAGATGTATCTTTATTCTATTTTTGGAAAATGCCATGTGAAGAGTTTTGTAACGTAGAACAGTGAGTTCCCTAGTTTGTAGAGATAATGGCTAGAGGAGTAGGGTAGCCCAAGCGATGCCCTCGTTTATATATTTGATATTTTCGATTGAAGCCAGGTTGGTTGGACAAATTGGTATAGTCAGTAGCTATTGTATGTAATTTTAGTTCGACCGAAACTTAATGCAAAAGTCTTGTAACTTTGATGAAAATATTCTAATAGTAGCGGTTGGATGTATTTTTTTCCCTTTCTTGTATATGTGCTTCCTGTTATCTTTTTCCATATATTTTTCTATATACTTTGGAACAAATTTTTGAACCTATGGATTCGCTGTGCAGCGCCCCTTGATCGCACCATTTAGGCAAATTATTTTTCCTCTAAAAGTTAACTCTGAATTCACCCGCAGCGGTGCTTCGAGTTACTTCCTGTAATTTCTCTCTGCCACAAATTACTATTTTTCACTGAAGACCGTTGCTCGCTTAGCCTTTATCCTCTCAAAGTCCAATCACCGAGTCATTTGTTTCTGTTGTTTCCTCGAATCGACTCCATAGCCCAAATTCTTATTTTCTTGCACCAATATAACCAAAACCCATGATATTAAAGGGTTTAAATATAGTCATTGCTTTAAAGTCATATCCTGCGCGGAGACAAAGTCTCCCGAGAGAGCCCTCTCTAGGTTCGAAAGGCTAGTTTCTGGCCTCAAAGTTGGTTGAAAAAATTACCTTCGTCATCTGTTTATCAGATGAACATATTTATGGAGTGATAAAAGTCTCCATACCAGGGGTCAAACGACGAGACAAGAAAAATGTGTTCATCCACAAATGAATCAACATGGATAATGTCCTCATCTAATCGTGGAAAATCGGATATCATATCCACAAAGACTAGGGATTTCTTGGATTTTGTAGAAGTGAAATCGAGATCAAAATCTTGTAAAATGACAATCCATTTATTATATTTTCCCCCTATGACACGTCGGGTAACGACACATTGAAATGTATTGACATCAACAACCACCGTAGTCTTGCAAAGTAATATATAATGACGTAAATGTTGGACTACGTGAATGACAACCAAAGCTATCTTTTCAACGTGAGTATAATTGAGTTCAGGACCGAGTAAAGTTCGACTAAGACAGTAGATGACGTGCTCATGGAGATCATCATCCTCCTGAACCAGAATCATACCAATCGTATCTTCAGACACGACGATATAAAGCAAGTAATCCCTATTGTAGTTAGGAGACTTCAACAGAGGCACCGACACCAAATATTTCTTCAAAGCATCGAAGGACTCCTGGGCTCGTTCATCCGTTCATCCTAGATAAAAGGGGTGGCCTTCTTCAAAAGACGGATGAAACATTTAGTGATAGTGGCATAGTTAACTATAAACCTACGAATAAAGTTACCTTTCCCCTATAGACCCTGGGGTTGTCTAATCGTGCACGAGGGAGGAAACTTAATTATTGCCTCAACCTTAAGTGGATCTACCATGATCCTCGTCTCAAAAACTAGAAAACCTAAAAGATGACCAGACTTAATGCAAAAGATGCACTTGTGAGGGTTCAACTAGATTCTATAGTAACGACAACTTTCAAATACTAGCCAAAGGTGAGTAACGTGATCTTCTCTCTTGTGAGAGTGAGCAGTAATATCTTCAAGGTAAGCTTCGACTATGTGCTTTAGAGCGTGAAAAGAGAAATTCATGGCACGTTGAAAGGTTTCTCCCGTGTTTTTAAGGTCGAAAGGCATCTTCCGATATGCAAAAGTACCCCAAGGACAAATAAATGTTGTTTTTTTTTTATCCTTGGGTTTGATTTGAATTTGATTATATCTTGAAAATCTGTCCATAAAAGAAAATACTTCGCTTCCCACACACTCGTTGAGAATCTGATCGATGAAAGGTGTGGGGAAGTTGTCTTTCAGAGAGGCCTTGTTCAGGTCACGAAAATCCATACATACACAGATGGCTCCTTGCTTCTTATCTACATGAATGAGGTTGGATACCCATTCGGTCAAGGGAACCAGGTAGATGAAGCCAACATTAAGTAACTTCTCCACCTTTTTGTTAATAGAAAGGGCCTTTTGAGGGTTGACATCTATAAGTCGTTGTCGAACAGGTTTAGTATCTGAATATGTTTTAATCTCATGTTCGACAATTGTTATAGGATAAATCCGTAGGTGCGGACACTAACCGATCTCCCTAGATCCACCTGGTATCTAGAACAAAACAGGACAGAATACTACACTTTCCCTAGATCTAGCCTATTGAATGAACTAAGAGATAAGGGTTATGGAAATACCTTATGAGCGCTTTCCTTAGATCTCTGTTGTTCCAATCTTTCCTCCAATGCTCTTGTCCCATCCAGATCACAACAAAATGAACCAATCGAAGTAAAGGCAGATTAACTTATTCAATGACTAGTCTATACATATGATCAAGGAATTATGTAATAAAGTGACATCATCTTTATGGGAAAGGGACATATTGTTGTATTAAATTAATCAAAAGTGAAACTTACAACCTGAGCCTTGATGTCATAGGTCTCCTTTCGATGGCTTCTAGCTCTGACACACACACTTGCTCATGCATGAAGAAAATCAACTACTTGTGATGACCTTGCAGTTGTCTCTAGCTGTTGTAGCATCAGTCCTCCATATAGTCTTGCACTGATTCTCTAATAAATCTCTTGCTAACTTGATGTTTGCTCAACTTAACCCTTTCCATGATCAATCTCCTCAATATATAGGAAGAGATGGATTAGTTACTTGGATAGGGAATGATCCCAAGATATCTAGAATTCCAGTACTTGAATAACCACTCGGAAGCCAACTCACCCTTCTAGAAGATTCCCTTCTAGAAGATTTGAGATATTTATCTTTTTCTCCTTTAAGATCATGTTCGCACCCTAACCATGAGTACAGTGTGAGAATTTTGCACCCCAGCTTAAGGTAGCCTGCGGGAATCAGGCATTCTTGCAGGTGAATATATAAGTAGCCTGCGAACATTCTTCAAAGTATGAATTCTGGAAGAAGACAACTGTAACTTTTCTCAGGAAAGTGTTCTTGGTAAAGATATTGATTTTCCATCATCATATCATCATCATGACATCATCACAATGACCAAATTTGTGGATAACAGAATGCCCCCCAAATTCTGAGAGCGGAACCAGTGACAGTCGATAGACTTTGTAAGTTGGATGTGTGTGTCAAGAACCAAAAGCACATCTAATCAGAAACCTGCAAACATCCAAGCATCAACAGAATATCATGTATATTAAATCCGAGGTAGGCATTCCCATACTCAGATCATAGACTGATGACATCATAAACAAAGGTCATGGCCACCAATCATACACTGTGGATCCATGCCGTCAATATATAGCACAGCCACCTGAATACACTGTGGATCTGCGCGACAAATTTTTAGTCAAGACGACATAGCCACGAAACATACACAGTGGATCTATGTGTCACAAATTATATATACTCCATCGCAACCTAGATCATAAATATAATATCCAGGGTCTCCAATCTCACTACCCAAAGTACGAATCTAACCATGTGATTACATGTGTCGAATTCGAACATGGTAGAAACCACTTGATTACCGGTCATTGATGTATACCGTTAACAAGTGCGAGGGAAATCACCATTAATGCCAATGACTCCCAAGGTACTATAGTACAATCTGTCGACTGTGAATAAATGAGTTGATGTCGAACACTCAACGGAATCTCTCGATCAAGGGTCAATGATGTGAACCCACTGTCGAAAGCAAGAAACTTGCCATTGAGGCATGCAAGCTTCAAGGTACTAAATAATTTCTAAGTCTTAATTTCGGATAATGTGCTGAAGTCGACAAAACAAGACTCGTCACAGGAGGGCCTTGATGTATCCCACATCAGTGACACGAAATGAGTAACAGAGTTTGAAAGTGAAACAAAGTATGTAGCAATTGGACTTTGGACACAGGGAAGGACGACGCGAAGAGGATGGATAACTGCAGATGGCCGACTCAAATAGAGGTTTAAACTGCTCTTGAACATATGGATGACACGACCAATGATTTGGCAGCATTGACTCAAAGATGACACATGGAAAGACCTTCTTATTGAATCGAATGAGAGACAAATGGATTTCCCAAACCGGCTTCAAATGATGAATAGGGGGTGTCATGTTCAAGAGAGACACTTACTGCCAATTAACACAAAGATGAAACATATCCCTTTCCCAAATTTTCCCCCACCAT
>SNQJ01S0028531.1:27086-59981 GCA_010110895.2 Picea sitchensis | reverse complement strand
TAATTTCATATAATAAGCCTCTTCGAGGGGGCAACCTCCTTTTACCCCACTTAAATGTTCAAGTACAAGATGATTCAAAATGAAAATGTCTCCTTCGTATATATAGGAGACTAGGAGGTATAATTACAAATAATGGCCTAAAGACGACATAATTAAAATAGCATTACTAATCTAAATTACAACTAATGGCCTAAAGCTGACATAAATAAAATAACATTACTAATCTAATATGCCCCAATTAAGGGGTAATGAGCCAATATTAGGGCTTAACATCTTTGGAGGAGGAGGAGGAGATTCTAGACCAAGATTAGTTTGTTTAGAACTATAGTATCGAGATCGAGTGGCTACATCTATTTTCACATCGAACATATTGATACATAAACGACTGTCGTCTTGCGACTGCTGGTTTTGCCCTCCACCAGCTTCATTTCTAGTGTTTGAGGAGCTCGAGGCTAAGTGTTGATTATTTGGTAATGGATTCATCAACACGGTGGGAAATTGAGCTAATAGCCTCACAACTTCTACAAGTTTGGGGAACAAATGGGTAAGGTGATCATCTCTGCAAAGCTTACAGGGAAACTTCACCTTACATATTTCTTGTTTTCCCTCTCGAGAATTACTACCTGTCTTATCATTATTATTATTGTCCTTGGGTTTGTTACCATTTTTCCCGTTGGAATTTTTTATAGGAAAGTGTGTTCCTTTCATTGATGGCAAGAACAACAGTATCGATGGAAAACAGGAAAAGCATAATCTTAGGAGGAGCGACAGTGGCCATTGGATTGAACACTGTGAATAATCTAGACCATTAGATCAGAGTCCAAATAGGATGAACGAGTGCACAGGAGAGGAATAGATCCCATCCGTTGGATCTAAGCGCAAAGGACCAACAACCATTAGATCCAGTGGATTTGCAAGGAGGATAAGATCAAGAGGAATACCCAACAACTGTCAAATTGAATTAGTGGAAGGATAGGATAAGAAAGGGTTGAGATCTTAAATCTTGATCGTTCGATCATCCGAAATGGATCTCATATGTTAGATCTTCTAGAGTAAATATCAAGCGTCAGATCATCCGAGGTGGATCTGGGTCATCTGATCCAGAGCGTCAGTTTGAGATTTGAAATATCTGAAGCTCGAAGACCCGGAGAGCTGAAATAAATCCTCAACCGTTAGATCATCCAAAGTGAATTTTAGTAGTCGGATCATACTAAAGTACAAGGACATGAGAAGTTAGGAAAAGGGCATGCTAATCTCAGTGGTTGATAATCGAGGACTCAGATCTACGGTCAATGGGGCATATCGGACCCCCTCGACCTTTTGTTCTTTTAATGGTGGGGGGGGCTCTGAGTTGGTGGTATTTTCCATGTGGGACCCTCATACCTGTCAAATTCCTATTAACTCGGACCCCCCTCACTCATTACCACTTACCGCCTAACACCCCCTCCAAGTAAACCACCAAACCACTCATACATATCACCTTTGCATGCTGATGTCACACTCCACTACCCTCTACACGTCACACTCCACTACCGTGCTCTGCCTCCACACTCCAATACACTTCCTACACATCTCACCCACGTCAGCAAACCACCTCAGCAAGGACACAAGTCATCCGATATGAAATATCACTTCGGGTGTATTCTCAACTGTTGATCATAGTACAGTGGAAGGATAGTGTACTTTTGAAAAGTTGAAATCCTGAAGTTTCGAAGGGTGAAGATTCGACAACCATCCATGTCAATGTTTGATTAAGTCCTAGCCGTCGGATTGAACAATGAAAGGATGAGTGTAAGGATCAAATCTGACCATTGATTTGTTTTCGTGAAATAAACCGTCCAATATGATTCATCCACTCAAAAAAACCATCAAGATCGTAAGCTCAATGGTCCTGTCGCATTGCAGGGATTGAAGATGTGTGAACTTTAAAAAGTTGAAGGTGGGCCACAATCGAAACCATGGTTTTGGAGAAAGTACATGTGGAGGCTCGAGATAAATTACAGGGCGAAAATAGGTTTGTTCTAAACCACCTTTGGACACGCTTGCAATCGCGTGGTCACATGAGCTCATTGTTATCTGTTATACAGGTTGGTGCCTGTGTGACTAGAAATTGATGCTTCCATCCAGTTGGTGATGGAACACTCAGGGAGTTGGTGCTTCCTTCTAGTGGGTGCTAGAGAAACCAGAGAGTTGGTTCTCTCAGCAAGTTGTTGCTTGTAAAATAGAGGTGGTAGCCTCAAAAGGAGTTGGATCTCATAAGAATGATAATGTACAGAAAATAAAGACTACTTATCGTATCAAGAAGAAGAGGTTTTCTCCCTTTATGGGTTTCCTCAGGAATATCTATCTCTATGTATTTCATGTGTGTTATTGATGTTGAATACTCTATTTCTTACTTCCCTTAATTATTGTGATCATCGTTGAGTGTTTGGTAATGAGTTTAAAATGGGCATAATTGTTTAAGCACAGTAACAACTGGTTCACCCCCACCCCTCTCAGTTTTCCAACAATTGGTATTAGAGTGGGTTCCTTTTATTTAAAGGTAGATCAGTAAGCTTAAACATGGAAACTCATGAAGGAAATTCAACCAATAACACCCCCCTTGTTCAATGGAACAAACGTTGGTGTTTGGAAAGTTAGGATGAGAACCTACATAATGGATTTAGGTGCAGATGTCTTGGATGTGGTAGAGACCGGTTATGTAAAGGAAATTGTACTAGATAATAAGGATGAAAAACTATAATCCATCTTCAACGCTAAGGATATGAAGGTTATTCTGAGTGGGTTTGTAGAAGCAGAATTTGTAAAAGTTATGCACTTAGAATCTACCAAAGTAATGTGGGACAAACTCATTAGCAGTTATGAAGGTAATGAGAAGGTAAAGGATGCCAAGATTCAAACCTACACATTACAGTTTGAACAACTAAATATGAATGAGGACGAAACAATTAATAAATTTTTATTAAGAGTTGAGGAGCTTGTGAATGCCATGAAGGGTGTTGGTGAGAATATTGAATACGTATTTTTAGTTCAGAAGATTTTAATATCTCTACCAAATAGATTTGATCCAAAAGTTTTTGTAATAGAAGAACTGAATGATCTTAAGACTTTGTCTATTGATCAACTTCTAGGAACTCTAACTTCTTATGAAATGAGGATTAGTAAGGATAAACCCACCTCTAGAGAAGCATCATTTAAAGAAGATAAGAATGAGTATTCTGAGCCTGATGAAATTGAAGCAAAATTTATGACAAGACTAAAGAAAGGATCATGAAATTTTCCCTTCAAATGTTTTAACTATGGAAAGATAGGCCACTTTGTATCTAAGTATCCACACAAGAAGAAGGACTAGAAATCTAAAGGTGAAGAGAAGTACAAATCCAACTAATAATGTATATGTGCTGAAAGAAAATATAGAAGAGTGTCATATAAGAAAACATGATGAAATCTGGTTATGGCATAGGAGACTTGGACATCTAAACTTTGACCACTTAATCAAGCTCAAAAATATTGAGGCAGTAAGAGATATTCCAAGAATATCAAAGCCACAAGATTTTGTGTGTAAACCCTGCCAAGTAGGAAAGCTAACTAGGACACAGTTTAAATCCAAGAGATCTATTTCAATAGAGAAACCACTCCAATTAGTTCATATGGATTTATGTGGACCATCAATACATGAAGGTGCAAGGAAGGAAAACTACTTCATGTTGATCATTGATGATTACTCTAGACTCACTTGGGTTGATTTTCTCAAAGAAAAAGATGAAGAATTTCAGAAATTTAAAATATTTAAGGCTTTAACTAATAATCAAATGGGAAACAGATTAAAGGTTGTAAGATCAGACAGAGGAGGAGAATTTATGTCAAGTGATTTAAAGGAATTATGTGATAAACATGGGATCAAAAGAGAATACACAATTCCAAGAACTCCACAACAAAATGGAGTAGTTGAGAGGCAAAATAGAATAGTTCAACAAATGGCCAGGTCAATGATGAATGAAAAGAACATTGGTCAAACCTACTGGGTATAAGAAATACACACAACAATCCATATTCTTAACAAATCTCATCTCAAAACACACAGTGACAAGACACCTTATGAACTGTGGTATGGAAGACTTGCTTCAATCAAACACTTCAAAGTCTTTGGGAGTAAGTGCTACATAAATAATAATAATGAAAACCTTGGTAAGTATGATGAAAGGACTAATGAAGGCATCTTCTTAGGGTATGCTACAAACAACAAACGATACAAATGCTATAATAAGAGGCTGCATAAATTGGTTGATTTTATTGACATAAAAGTTGATGAAGGAATCCCAGTAAGAGAGGTGAGAAATATTGAATCAACCACAAAGGATATAGTTGAAGTTGAATATGAACAGGTCCAAGGATAAAAAAAAATAAGACTCTGAGTCAAATGAAGATACAAACACTCAGGCACACTCAAATCCCCAGACAACATCAAATCCTTCCTCCAGAATTACTCAAAAGAATCATCCTGCAAGTCAGATAATTGATGAGAAAGACGAAGGTGTACAAACCATGAGAAGGATAATCAAAGACACTGAGAAATCACATATAGCCTTCATATCCATGGTGGAACCCAAGAACTTCAATGAAGCCAGTGAAGATGTAAATTGGTTAAAATCAATGAATGAAGAACTAGATCAGATTGAGAAGAACAATACTTATGAGCTTGTTCCTAGATCGACAGATAAGAATATAATTGGCTCCAAATGGGTGTTTAAGAATAAAATGAATGAACAAGGACAAATAGATAGGAATGAATCCAGATTGGTCTGTAAAGGATATGATCAAATAGAAGGATTGGATTTTGATGAAACATTTGCGCCCGTAGAAAGATTAGAAGCTATTAGAATGTTTCTTGCCTATGCTTGTCATAAGAAGTTTAAATTCTATCAAATGGATGTCAAGTTAGATTTTATAAATGGAGATATAAAAGAAGAAGTCTATATGGAACAACCAGAAGGTTTCGAACTATCAGATAACCCTGACTTTGTCTGCAAGATGAAGAAATCCTTATATGGGTTGAAACAAGCTCCTCGTGCCTCGTACTACAAACTTGATAAGTATCTTCAAGACAAAGGGTTCAAGAGAGGAACAATTGGAAACAATATATATATCAAAACAAAGGGTAATGATTTGTTCATTGTGTTGGTCTATGTAGATGGCATCATCTTCAGAAGTAATAATGCTTCACTAGTAAAATGGTTTGTTTCTGCCATGCAGTCTGAATTTGAAATGTCTATGATAGGGGAACTGCCATTTTTTCTTGGTCTGCAAATTACTCAGAGGTATGAAGGAATATTTCTTTCTCAGGAGAAATATCTAAGAGAAATATTGAAAAGGTTTCCAATGGAAGATTCTACACTTGTGAGCACACCTATGGTCACTGGATGCAAGCTAAGAAAGGATGATGACTCACCTAATGTTGATCCGAGTTCATATAGGTCTATGATAGGTAGCATGTTGTACACCACAACATCTTGTCCATACATAATGCATGTTGTTGGAATTGTAGGAAGGTATCAGTCTACACCTAAATAGAGTCATTTGATAGCCGTCAAAAGAATATTAAAATATTTGAAAGGAACGATGAACTATGGCCTATGGTATCCTAGGAATCAAAATTTTGAATTACCAGTCTATTCAGATGTTGATTGGGCTAACTGCATGGATGAAAGAAAAAACACGAGTGGAGGTGCATTCTTCCTAGGAGATTCCCTTGTAGCATGGTTGAGCAAGAAGAAAGGTTCCATTTCCTTATTGACTATAGAAGTTGAGTACATTGCAACTGCCACTTGCTGTACCAAATTATTATGGATTATTCAGACACTTGCATACTTGGAGGTAAAATATACTACACCGATCCCAATTCATTGTGATAATACTGGTGCAATTAGTGTGTCAAATAATCATGTATTTCAGTCCAAGACCATGCATATACCCATCAAGTATCACTTCTTGAGGGAACAGGTGACCAACACTATTGTTTCTTTGCATTATATTCCATACAAATATCATATTGCTGATATCTTCACTAAATCACTTGCAAAATCTTAGTTTGAGTATCTACACAAGAAGTTGGGCCTAACCCCTATTAGCACTCTATAATTTTCCCAAGGCTCTGAAGGCGGTCATAGAGGCAACATCAAAACCACTTCGAGTCTTGGATCTAGCCGTCCAAGAATCAAAGAGGGATCTCTCTGTTTGATATAGATTTGTTTGAATAGGTATTAGGCTAGCTAATGGGTTCATAGTTTGGATTTTTTAATTGGTTTGGTTGGAGCAGGAGAAAAGGGACATTGGGCAATGGAGTCACAATATGAGATTTAATAAAAAAAAATCCTACATACAGCCTTACAGGGCAAGGTAGGAAAATTACTAGATCTAGTAAAATTAAATGAAATGAAAGAGGAGGAAAAAGAAATGATCAATTTAGCAGCAGAGCAATGAATAATTATGCTACTGAATATCAGAAGAAAACATTAATATTATCCATAGCTAGAAACAGAGTGTATCTTTCAACAAATCTGCTCATAAACTTCTGCCAGATAATAAGGAAAGAAAACATATGGAAACAGAGAAAAACAATTTACAGGAGGAGAACTTCACCAATATATTTGACACATGAATCATGTAACCGTTGTGATTGTATTATTGAATTGATGAAAATACAGATGGCTCTGTGAGCTTTGATACAAGATTTAAATCATGGTCCCTGACTGATCCCCCTTTTTTAATCTATTGAAAACATATATATATATATATATATATATATATCACAAACACAATCCTTAGGATCAGGAGATCGAATTCGATCCTCCTGGCCAAAAATAGCAAGTAAATCCCAAAGATCTGGAACTACAAATTTGGCCAAATCTGCTGAAAATAGGGGTACGCTTAGTCATTCATTTCTCCCAATAGGTGACACCTGTGAAAAAACCTAAGGAGTTTATTGTATATTATATTGTATGGAGAAACAACTTCCTTCAGTTTCTCAAATTTCGTCTCCACCTCACCGAAACAACTCCCGCAAAATGGGGACTCTAACAGGAAAAATCGAAAAATCCAAAAAATGAGGCTGAAAGACAGTTTCTATTCTCCCAACTGGTGGCACCTTTGCAAAGTATGGAAGAGGTTTTTTTACTTCAGCATGTGATGAAAAAAAACCTCTTTCATTTTTTTAAAATATGTCTCCATTTTCCCAGAATCTGCTTCGCAAGATGAGGTGTCAAACACACAAAAAATGGGCGGTTTTGAAAAATTGGGGGAAAGTGATTTTTTGGGGAAAGGTGGTATTTTGAACCCCCGTGAGGTGGTAAGTGGTATTTGGTGGGGGGGTCCAAAATTTCCTAGAGGTGACAAGTGTCACTCCCAATACCACTTATCGGACCCCCCCCCCCCCATTAAAGTTCGAAAAGCACGGGGGGTCCGGAATTTTTTATGTTCGTGGATTAAATTTTGGGGATGTGTGAATATGAAGTTGTGGGAGGGGGGAATGATGTGACTTTTATTTTTTGTTTTGTTTTTTTATTTAATTTTTTTATTATTTGTTTCTTTTTACGTGTTTTCCTTTTCCTTTTAGAAAAAAAAAAATTGTTTTAATGTTTTATTTTTTGTTTTGTTTTTTTATTTAATTTTTTTATTATTTGTTTCTTTTTACGTGTTTTCCTTTTCCTTTTAGAAAAAAAAAATTTGTTTTAATGTTTTATTACGTTTTAACTTTTTTGTTTTATTTATTATGTGTTTTAATTTGTTTTTTCAATTAATGTTTTATATTATTGTTTTGTTTTATCATGTTTATTTTTAATATATATGTTTTTATTATTAAATTATGTTTGTTTTATTTAAGTCTCATTTTATTTTTGGTTTTGTCTTAATATTTTTTTTTTTAGACTTAGGATAATTAGTAATTTTCTTTATTTTTATTATTTTTAATTTAGTTAATGTTTTGTTTTGTTTTAGTTTATTTTTATTTTTATATATTTTATTGTTAATATTATTATATTGTTTTTACTTTTTTATTAATGTTTATTCTAACAAACTAACCTAGTTATTAACAACTAAGTTAATTATTAATCATTAATTAATTAATTAATGATTAAGTTATTATTAACAAGTCTAACATAAATCTAACTATACTAAATTTAACTATTAACCTATTGATTTTTGTTTATCCTAAGTTTCTTTTATGCAGGGATGAGTGGTGGGCGAGATGAGTTGAAGGATGAGGGAATGAAGGGCGCAACAAGGTGACGAAGGATCGGGTAGGGTGGGCAAGATGAGTTGAAGGATGAGGGAATGAAGGGCACAACAAGTTGACGAAGGATCGGGTAGGGTGATGAAGGATCAGGCGAAACATATGAAAAGGAAAATGGAATCAACTGAGCCAGATGTCTTCATCATGGGGGCAATGGAAAATCAGTAGCCAAAGAATCGAGCTACCTATGATTATAGGTCCCCAAAAACCCCATTATCAACCTAAGAGATTCCATCCTGTTAGGGGGAGTATGTATTGGTTGAATATATGATACCTCCAAAAAGTACTGCAACAACTCAGGGGGAGCATGTTTTCTTTGACATTGATGTCAAAGGGGGAGAAAAGGAGTGGTCTAGATGCTATAGTTGGAGGTCAAAGCAGAATAGTGCAACCTTTTAGGGTTTTCATCAATGCCAAAGGGGGATATTGTTGGCATGTTTTACAAGAAAGCGTGTTCTTGTCATTGATGGAAAGAAAAACAATGTCGATGACAAAAAGGAAAGACATAGGCTCAAGAGGAGGAGCGACAATAGTCGTTGGATCAAACACTGTGAAGAATCTGGACCTTTAGATTAGAGTCCAGACAGGAGGAATGAGTGAGAAAGAGAGGAACAGATCCCATTCGTTGGATATGAGCGCAAAGGACTAGCAACCGTTAGATCCAGTGGATTTGCAAGGAGGAGAATATTAGGAGGAATACCCGACAACTGACAGATTGAATTAGTGGAAGGACAGGATAAGCAAGGGCTGAGATCTAAAATCGCGATCATCCAATCATCCAAAATGGATCTCAGCTGTCAGATTGTCTGGAGTAAATATCAAGCGTCGGATCCTCCGAAGTGGATCTAGGTTGTCTGATCCAGAACGTCAGTTTTAGGTTTGAAATAAACGAAGCTCAGAGACCCGGAAAGACAAAATAAATCCTCGACCGCCGGATCATCTGAAGTGAATTTTAGGCGTTAGATCATTCTAAAGTGGAAGGACAGGATAAGTTAGGAAAAGAGTGCGCTAATATCAATGACTGAGAATCAGGGACTCGGATCTACGGTCGAAAGGGCATATCAGACACCCCCGAACCTTTTGCCTGCAACTGTGGGGGGGGGGGTTGAGTTGGTGGTATTTTCCATGTGGGACCCTCATATGTGTCACCTTCCTATTAAATTGGACCCCCCTCTCTCATTACCACTTACCGCCTAACACCCCCTCCGATTAAACCACAAAACAACTCATACATACCACCTTCACACTCCGATATCACACTCCACTACCCACTACATGTCACACTCCACTACCGCGCTCTACCTCCACACTCCACTACAATCCCTACACGTCTCACCCAAGTCAGCATACCACCTCAGCAAGGACATGAGTTGTTCAATCTGAAGGATCACTTCGGGTGTATTCTCAACCATTGATCATAGTATAGTGGAAGGATAGTGTAAGTTTGAAAAGTTATAATCCCAAAGTTCTGAAGGGCGAAGTTTTGACAGTCATCCATCTCAATGTTTGATTAAGTCCTAGCTGTTAGATTGAACAATGAAAGGATGAGTGTAAGGATCAAATATGACCATTGATTTGTTTCCGTGAAATAAACCGTCCGATATGATTTGTCCACTCAGAAGCACCATCAAGATCGTAATATTGATGGTCTCATCGCATTACGGGGATTGAATATGTGCAAACTTTAAAAGGTTGTAGGCGGGCCGCAATAGAAACCATGGTTTTGGAGAAAGGACATGTAGAGGCTTGAGGTAAATAGCGGGGCGAAAATAATTTTTTTCTAAACCACCTTTGGATGCGCCCACAATCGCATGGTCACATGAGATCATCGCCCAAGGTCATATCGAGGGAGGAGCTAGCACGTCGCTAACCTCCACTTCGGAGTTCGGGAGATCGAGAAGCGCCTTTTGAATACGATTTTGGTCACCTCCGATGGTCACGTGAATAGAAACCGAAGAAGCCAAAATGACTCTTTGTAACTAACGAAACAAAGTGATTGTATCTACCATAGAATTTGAAGAGCTTCAGGGTGATCACAAGAGGAGTTGAAGAGTCTCAAGGTAACTTCTAGTGGAATGAAGACTCATCATAGAGACAATTGACAGTTTGAAAAGCGTCAAAGACTGTAATTGCCAGAGTAGCCAAATAATATCAGGATAATGACCATTGATGAAGAACATACTTAGCATGATCGCCAAAGAGTACGAAGAGTTAGGTGTATGATCTGGAAAAGGACTTGACATGATAAATATAGGCAGAACAAAGAAGAGATGGTTGCTTTTGTTAAGAGTTATTCATGCGGGTAGAAGCATGTTGTGTACAGTAGCTAAAATGCACAGAAGAGGCATAGCACATAGAATGGACATGGCACGTAGAGCATAAAATGTAGAAGAACATAAAGCGCAAGTGAGGGAGCAGGAGGACACTGATGCAGGTAGAACAGAGAAGTGTAAGAGAACAATGATGAGACTTGTAATCCATTGATAAACACTGTATCAATCTAATAAATTTTAGTAAATGAAGTATTTATATTTCAGGGTGGTAGGGAGGTGCTAGGGAGAACTGTTGTCCTCAAAGTTTCAAGTGGGTGCTTGAACACAGGGAGTTGTAGCTTCCATCTAGTTTTATCCAGAAAACACCAGGGTGGTAGGGTGGTGCAAGGGAGAACTATTGTTATCTGTTATACAGGTTGGTGCCTGTGTGACTGGAAGTTGATGCTTCCATCCAGTTGGGGATGGAACACTCAGGGAGTTGGTGCTTCCTTATAGTGGGTGCTAGAGAGACTAGAGATTTGGTGCTCTCAGTAAGTTGTTACTTGTAAAATAGAGGTGGTATCCTCAAAAGGAGTTGTAGCTCATAAGAATGATAATGTACAGAAAATAAAGAGTACTTATCATATCAAGAAGAAGAGGTTTTCTCCCTTTATGGGTTTCCTCAGGAATATCTCTCTGTGTATTTCATGTGTCTGATTGATGTTGAATACTCTATTGGTTACTTCCCTAAATTTTTGTGATCATCATTGATTGTTTGGGAATGAGTTTAAAATGGGCATAATTGTTTAAGAATAGTGACAACTGATTCACCCCCCCTCTCATTTTTCCAGCAATTGATATCAGAGCGAGTTCCTTTTATTTAAAGGTAGATCAATAAGCTTAAACATGACAAGTCATGAAGGAACTTCAACCAATAAGGCCCTCTTGTTCAATGGAACAAACTTTGGCTTCTGGAAAGTTAGAACTTAGGATGAGAACCTACATAATGGATTTAGGTGCAGATGTTTGGGATGTGGTAGAGATTGGTTATGTAAATCTAGTTGTACTAGTTAATAAGGATGACAAGCTAGACTTTAGCTTCAATGCTAAGGCTATGAATATTATTCTGAGTGGGCTTGTAGAAGAAGAATTTGTAAAAGTTATGCACTTAGAATCTTCCAAAGCAATGTGGAACAAACTCATTAGAAGTTATGAAGGTAATGAGAAGGTAAAGGATGCCAAGATTTAAACCTGCAGATTATAGTTTGAAAAACTAAAGATGAATGAGGATGAAACCGTTAATAAATTTTTCTTAAGAGTTGTTGGCCCTTGACCAAGTTTTGAGGATCCTCTATCAGGTTTGACCTATTTTTGGGACTTCGACAGGCTGTCGAAGGCAGAGTGCAAGACGAAGCAGAGATCATGGGAGATCAACCCGCTTTAGGGCCCTTTTTGGGATTCAATATTATGTAATGGGTATGGGATGTTGGCCCATGGGTTTTCCCATGCTTAGGCCTATTTTGTATGGATAAATATATGCTGAGGTGATGTAGTGAGTATGAATGGCTAAGTGCTAGAGTTGGATCTCTGTGATAAAGAGTTGTAAATGATTTGTGCATACTATGTGAGGCTTGCAAGGCTAGTGCAAGTAACTGTAAGAGACTGTGTGAACGCTTGGTGCTATACCCTAGCGAGAAGAAGGAGGATCTGGTGGAGTGTGTTCAGATCTCCTGTCTTATGTGGAGTATAACTTGGATGCTATGTGCCTGTAAGAAGCTTGACCGAAGATAATAAATAAGATAAAGAGTTGGTGGATGTATCCCCAGGGTGGGGGTGAACCATGTATATGTTGTGTTGCTCTTCTTTGTGCAATGTGTTGATGTTATTATATGATAACTTTCTTAGTTATTTGATGTAGACGAATGGTAGATATATATGTTAATGCTTTGTTCCTAATAGTATTGATATGACCTATGTGGATATGCTTAGTGCTTGAATATAGTAGATCTGGATGAATAATGTGATGCTTTGTAATTAGGGTTTAACTGCGTTGTAATCTAAGACTGGATAGAGATGAATGTAAATGCTGAGTTCTTTGTTAAGTGTTAGAATCACAGATTTGTGTCCCCACTAAGATTGCATACATCTGAGTCCTGCAATCACCCTTGCCTCTACCTCGGGTGAGACTTCATCTGCTTCGCAGGTGTTTCCAAAAGGGTCGATAGTTAGGGTTTTTTTGGTGCATTGTTGTAGCATTAAACCTTGGGTCTGCCCTTGTGCCAACAAGTGGTTCTATTGTCGGGACCTGAAACTTTGATTGTTGGGAACCGAGGAAAAATAATCTTTGTGTGAAGATCTCAAACTCTGATTGCTGGGAATTGAGGAAAAAGAAGCTTTGTGCGAAGATCTGACCTGAAACTGTGATTGCTGGGAACTGAAGAAAAAGAAGCTTTGTGCGAAGATCTAACTTGAAACTATGGAAGCTCTATGCATAGACATGTTTCCCTAGTGCACAACATTCTATTTGATCTGTGAAGCTCTGTGCCAAGAAGAAGGGTCAGATCCGAAGAAAAGAGTTAAGATCTGCAAGATCTATGCTCTGATAAAGGTAAGAATAGTGAAAAGTTTTAGATCTGGAAGCTTTGTGCTCTGTTGAAGATAAGATTAGTGGAAATTTTTGTTTATAAAGTATGGATCTAGGTATGTTTGATAAGATTTGTCCTAGCTTGAAAACTAGGGCACTAATAGATGAAAGAAGATTTGATATGAGTAGATTTGATAAGAATAGTGAAAGATATGTTATACCTATGCATAGAGAGAATGTTTGGACTAACAAATGGATGCAGAATCCTAGAAAGAATTTTTTTGCAGGTTAGCTACCATTATCCTAGTGTGCAGTATAGGAAAGGATGGGGATAATTTAAGAGAAAGAGAGGATTAACTCTTTGTTACAGTTGCAGAAAACCAGGACATCTTGCTAAGGAATGCCCTGGAAGAAGACCTAGTTGCCTTTGTTGCAAATCTATGGACCATGAAGTCTTGGATTTCCCTAGAATGATTGCTAAGGTTGAAAGGATGAATATGAGACAAGGAGACCATGAGAAAGGTTAAGCAACTGAGATTATGGCAGAACCCCAGAAAGAATCAGAAAAAGTACTGCTATAGATGAAAGAAACCTTGAATGACCACCGACATATCATCTTATCGAAGATCTTCAAAGAAAAATAATGCATTGAAGTAAGAATAGGAGACTTCAACATTGAATGTGTTCTGGATGAGGAAACACGGGTGAATATTATGACAGAAAGAACTTGGGAAATTCTAGGAAAGCCTGTTATGATTCCTTCATTGGGAGGAATAGGATTATTCAGAGGAAAGTTGATAAACCTATGTGGAAAGCTCACCAAGATATCTATGAATTCCAATGGAACTTCGACAGAGGAGGAATTTAAAGTTGTTAAATTTATTTACAACAACACTCCATTTGCTATGTTACTAGGAAAACCTTGGATTGAAGGAGATCAGATCAGAAGGAAAGAAGAAGAAATCTTAGAGAAGAAGAAGAAAGAGTTAAAATATTTCATGACTAGGAGGATCACACACTTGATTGAAGAACAAAAAAACCAAGTGAAGCTATTTAAAACCCGATACTTGGATGTCGAAGTGGGAAGAACGCTATAAGACTCGCAGAAGACTGAAGTACCTATTCTAAATATGTTGACTACTCGCAGAGCCAGATCATCCAGACCATCAGTGGAAAAGAGAACCAAACACAGAGATGACCTAGGAAATGCGAAGTTGATCCCGACCATATTGCCCGATTACATCTCGCCTCTGGCCGACGCAGTGAATCGAGATAGTGTGCCAAGATATTTCGAGTATTGCATGGTTCTTGCGTACCTCCCGAAGGGGATACACGCAGCTCGTGCACAGTAGAATAAGATCGTAGCATTGAAGTTCAATGACTTCAAACTTGGAGATCGCAATAACTATAGCATGCTCGCCCCGTACAAATACTTGACCAAGATGAAGGGGAAGAACTCAAATATAATCCCCCAAATGTGGACAATGAACCTCACGCAGTCCACCCTACTAAATGTAATGAAAATCCCACACTTCGGAAGGCACCAGGAAGTGAATGCATGTGTCAAGATATTTCTTTCATGTTACCATGGCAGTTACTTATGGCTAGACTATCGTATTACAATTGATCCAATGTTGATCCATAGGATCATTGAATTAAGTATGAAAGGACCCGACCCATAGGAGTTCTATTAAGGAAAAGCCACAGATCGTGCACTAGCACAGTAGATCAAGGATACATATGGTGATGTTGAAAAGGGGACGCAAGGCTACAAGGTAGCCTCCATCCAGAATGGCACAGTGTGCCTAGCCTTCCAGCTAATAGCCAAAAAGTTAGTAAGGAAGAACATACCTACGTAGGTCACAGGATTTGTCGTTGACCTCGCAGGGAAGTGCGTGGAAGCCCTGCAGATGAACTGGGCGAAGTACCTAGTTAATCAGCTAGAACTAGACTACCGTGAAGCATAGGATCAGGGCTATGAGTTTCACCTTAGCTGGCTCCTGATCCTCATCGACTTTGTTTCCTGGGAGATGTTGGAAGGTGTGACCTTTATTTATATTGAACCGTTCGAGCCGCTTGTTGCAAAGTTCACCACACTTTGGTACTCGAGTGATATGAATAAACAATGGCAGTCGAATGTTTTTTTTCATACATATTACCTTCAACTAAAGAGAGCCATCAAAGTTGAACCTCGCATGACTCCGAACACCATACAGAGGTTCTGACCCCTGATGAATTTCTGTGCATATTGACACTTCATCTACATAACAGCGTGATCTGATGAACATAAAGAGAAGCTTCAGTCATACTACAAACTCACTGAAGAAGACCTGGAGGAGATCACTAAGGACTGGTCTGCAGACCTCCTTATTCCCATAGACCTTGTAGAAATGTTCGACCCTGACATCCCAAGGATCATGCATAAGGAACATGCCACACCCGAGCCCATCAAAACGAAGAAGACCAAAGAGATCCAATATTTAAGCAACACCTCAGGAAGACTACCTCAGTATCACTTGATCGAGGGGGCGATGATGAAGTAGAAGAGATAAATAGAAATGGAGCTAAATAGAGGTAAGGAAAAGTAACACCACCCAGAGACGAGGTTGATCCCCTGAAGAAGAGGAAGCTTTCTCCCATGAAACTTTCTTCCCGGAAGAAATCAAAAGCCATCGTGACCAAGATGAAGACTGTGATTACTTCTGATGATTTTGACTTCATCATCGCAGTCCTAAACGATGCTTCACTATAAATCGAGGAGAAACAAGAAGCCAAGCAAGAGGAAATGTATGATAGAATTGAGATCAAACTCTGTGGGGTAAAATAGGCCCTTTAGTCCAGTCGCCCAGTCTCCACTACGCCCTTGCCATCAGGAGAACCAAAGTTGGGAGATGAGCCAGCCCAACTCCACCGACTAGCTGATGCGGTAAAAGATCGCCTTCCTCGCGCTCAAGAAGAAACAAAACAAACCACCCAGGCCGTGAAGCAAGTGCAAGGCATAATCATAGAACAATGCAAAGTTGCAAAACAGGAGAATGTTTCTCTCCAGGCAAAGTATAGATGCAACAAGAAAAATAACAGTTTCTCATAGAGAAACTCGAAGTGAAGGAAGCAGTCAAAAGAGAACTCCACTTTGTGATGGGATTAGAGCCACAAGTAGAAGACCAAGTCATGCATCAAGTAGAGCATCTTTCAGAAGCTATCCAACAACTACATCAATGAATAGTAGACTTAGAGATCCTCACAGTGCCCAACACCCTACAGGATGTGAGGGATCAAAGAGAAGCAAATGCTTGAAGCATTGTTGAGCTAATCAAATCCATCGCCATGGAATGTAAGCAACTCACTAATCAAAGTGCCCAGACCTATGAGCAACTCACTGGGAATCCAGAACTGAAGGAAATGGAGTCGCATATCCAAGAGGTGAAGTATCAAGAAGAGACAATACAGTCGTAGTTGAAGACCCTTCCAGTTGTGGAAAGAATGAAGCGATCCCAAGAGAAGTGCACTACCTAGAAACAGTTCCACACTATCCAGAGCAAAGTCATGGAAGTAACTCAGAGGATCCAACCTATACAGGATAAGGCTTACCAACTGTTCACAGAGATCGAAGGCCAAAGAGTAGAACTAGAGCAAGTTGTCACTGTAGCTGAACAATGCCTAGAAGGACCTATCAACGAAGTAGTCATACAATATTTCGCTGAGCAGGAGGTCGTGGCACATCAACAAGTTGAAGAAACTCGAGCCAAGCTCGAGGATTTTGAGGAAAAACTAGTCAGATCAGAGTGACTCGGGATGAGTCACAGGTGAGTGTTGGGGGCCTATTCTCCCTTGACCAAGTTTTGAGGATCCTTGGTCAGGTTTGACCTATTTTTGGGACTTTGATAGGCTGTCGAAGGCAGAGCGCAAGACAAAGCGAAGATCAAGGGATATCGGCCCCTTTTAGGGCCCTTTTTGGGATTTGGAATTATGTAATGGGTATGGGATGTCTACCCATGGGTTTAACCATGCTTAGGCCTATTTTGTATGTATAAATAGATTCTAAGGTGATGTAGTGAGTAGTAATGGCTAAGTGCTAGATTTGGATTTATGTGATCAAGAGTTGTAAATGCTTTGTGCATACTGTTTGAGGCTTGCAAGGCTAGTGCAAGTAACTATAAGAGACTATGTGAGGGCTTGGTGCTATACCCTAGCGAGAAGAAGGAGGATCTGGTGGAGTGCATGTATATCTCATGCATTCTGTAGAGTAGAACTTGGATTATATGTGCCTGTAAGAAGCTTGACCGAATATAATAAGGAAGACAAAGAGTTGGTGGATGTAGCCCCAGGGTGGGGGTGAACCATGTATATGTTGTGTTATTTGCTTTGTGAAATGTGTTGATGTTATTATATGATAACTTGCTTAGTGATTTGATGTATATTAATGGTAGATAGATATGTTAATTCTATGTGCTTAATAGTATGGATCTGACCTATGTGGATATGCTTAGTGCTTGAATATAGTAGATCTGGATGAATATTGTGATGCTATGTAATTAGGGATTAACTGCATTGTAATCTAAGACTCGATATAGATGAATGTAACTGATGAGTGCTCTTTTAAGTTTTAGAATCACATATCTGTGTCCCACCTAAGGTTGCAGACATATGAGTCCTGCAACCACCCCTGCCTCTACCTCAGGTGAGACTTCATCTGCTTCGCAGGTGTATCCGAAAGGGCTGGTAGTTAGGGTTTTGTTGGTGCACTATTGTAGTGTTGAACCCTGGGTCTACCCATATGCCAACAAGAGTTGAGGAGATTTTGAATTCCATGAAGGCTCTTGGTGAGAAGATTGAAGACGTATTTTTAGTTCAGAAGATTTTAAGATCTCTACCAAATAGATTTAATCCAAAAGTTTCTGCAATAGAAGAACTGAAAGATCTTAAGAGTTTTTCTATTGATCAACTTCTAGGAACTCTAAATGATTATGAAATGAGGATTGGTAAGGATAAACCCATGTCTAGAGAATCATCATTTAAATAAGATAAGAATGAGGATTATGAGCCTGATGAAATTGAAGGAAAAATTGTGAGAAGACAAAAGAAAGGATCAGGCAAGTACCAAGGCAAGTTTCCCTTCAAATGTTTTAACAGTGGAAAAATAGGTCACTTTGCATCTAAGTGTCCACACAATAATAAGGACCAGAACTTTGAAGGTGAAGAGAAGTACAAATCCAAGAGATTTGGTAAAAAGAAAAGTTTATGTGTAAACAATGATGACTCTTCAGGAGACACAAATAGTGATTCTTCTTGTGAAGATAAGGTTAATGACTTTATGTTTATGGCCAAAGAGGATTATGATAATAAAATCATAGGAAGTGATGTAAATGATGAAGAAGTTGTGGTTGAATTTGAAGGAGAACTAATCAATGCCCTAGAAGAAATTGCTAGACTCAGATTTAAGAAGAAAAAACAAAAACAATTGTTGATATAGTTCGGGAAAGATAGTAAAAAACCTTATGAAGACTTTTCCCTGCTAAAAGTGGAATTAGAAGAGGCAAAACAAATAGAGGACATTCTGAAACAATAGTCATCAAAGAAGAAGGCAAGATGTGAATCCTTGGAAGAAGAGGTAGTAAAAACCAAGAAAGAGATGGAGAAGTTTAAAGAATTATATCTCCAAAATCTTCCAAGCATTAAAGCCTCAGCAGAACTGAATGACATTTTGAGCCAACAAAGATATCCTTTGTTGAATAATTATTTAGGATATGTAAGTGGTTCAAGAAGAAAACATCCAGAAAGAAAAGATCCAGTAAACATGCTCAAGTTCCAATTCAGCAGACAATCAGACCATGTGAGTACTCCACCACCAAAAACTAATAATGACAAGATGATCCATGATAAAAAACAAAGATTTCAAAAGATGGAGCAACAAATTCCAAGAAGAAGGCCATCCTTCAAGTACCAAAATTTATTCCATGGTTACTTTTTTTGCTGCTCTAATTTTGGTCATAAGATTGCAAATTTTCAAATTAAGTTTAGAGACATGCAACTGAGGAGATCAAGAAATAAGCAATCTTTGCAACATAGAACTAAATAGCCAATGAGTAGACAAAGTTGCACCAATCACTTTGACCTATTGAATAATGAGATCGAATGTTATAACTTTCATAACTTCGGGCACAAAGCTGCAAACTGCCATCTGAAGAATTACAAAGCAAATCCAAGGATAAAACCCTTAGCTAGAAATGCCAACACTTGGAAAAAGAAAGATAGTGAAAAATGTGGTCTAGTAATTTCAGCTCAAAAACAAAAAGACCCCTGGTATATAGACAGTGGATGTTCCAAGCACATGACTGGAGACAAGGATAATATTATGTCTATAAGTAAAAGAAAAATAGGAAATGTGACCTTTGGAAATGATGAACGAGGTAAAATCAAGGGTAAAGGGATGGTGAGTTTGAGTAATAGTAAAGGAAAAGCCTAGGATGTTTTTCTTGTAGATGGGCTGAAACATAATTTTATCATTGTAAGTCAAATGTGTGACAGAGGATGTGAAGTGGTGTTCACTTCCAAAGATTGTAAGATAAAGTCTGTAAACTCAGCACAAGTGGTGGCTAAAGGAATAAGGACAGATAATAATGTATACGTGTTGAAATATGATAGAGAAGAGTGTTATCTAAGAAAACATGATGAAAGTTGGTTATGGCATAGGAGACTTGGACATATAAACTTTGACCACTTAATCAAGATAAAAAATCTTGAGGTAGTAAAAGATCTTCCAATAATATCAAAGCCACAAGATTTTGTGTGTAAACCCTGCCAAGTAGGAAAGCTAACTAGGACATAGTTTAAATCCAGGAGCTCTACTTCAATAGAGAAACCACTCCAATTAGTTCATATGGATTTATTTGGACCATCAAGACAGGAAGGCACAGGGAAGGAAAAATACTTCATGTTGATCATTGATGATTAATCCAGACTCACCTGGGTTGCTTTTCTCAAAGAAAAAGATGAAGCATTTCAGAAATTTAAAATATTTAGAGATTTAACGGAGAATCAAACAAGCAACAAATTAAAGGTTGTAAGATCATACATAGGAGGAGAATTTATGTCAAGTGATTTCAAGGAATTCTGTGATAAACATGGGATCAAAAGAGAATACACAATCACAGGAACTCCACAACAAAATGGAGTAGTTGAGAGGCAGAACAGAACAATTCAACAAATGGCTAGGTCAATGATGAATGAGGAGAAAATTGGTCAAACCTATTGGGTAGAAGAAATAAACACAACAATACATATTCTTAAGAAAGCTCACCCCGTACCACACAGTGACAAGACACCTTATGAACTGTGGTATGGAAGACCTGCTTCAATCAAACACTTCAAAGTGACTGGGAGTAAGTGCTACATAAGGAATAATAATGAAAACCTTGGCAAGTATGATGACAAGGATGATGAAGGCATCTTCTTAGAGTATGATACAAAAAACAAAGGATACAAATGCTATAATAATAGGCTACATAAATTGGTTGATTGTATTGACATAAAAGTTGATGAAGGAATCCCAATAACAGAGGTGAGGAATAATGAATCAACCACAAAGGATATAGTTGAAGTTGAAGATGAACGGGTCCAAGGATAAGAAAAATAAGACTTTGATTCAGATGAATATACAAACACTCAGGCAGACTCAAATCAGCATACAACATCAAATCCTTCCTCCAGAATTACTCAAAAGAATAATCTTGCAAGTCAGATAATTGGTGAGAAAGACAAAGGTGTACAAACCAGGAGAAGGATAATCAAAGACACCAAGAAATCAAATATAGCCTTCATATCCATGGTGGAACCCAATAACTTCAATGAAGCCAATGAAGATGTAAATTGGTTAAAATCAATTAATGAGGAATTGGATCAGATTGAGAAGAACAATACTTGGGAACTTGTTCCTAGACCGACATATAAGAATGTAATTGGATCCAAATGGGTGTTTAAGAATACAATGAATGAACAAGGACAAGTAGTTAGGAATAAATCCATATTTCTCTATAAAGGATATGGTCAAATAGAAGGACTGGATTTTGATGAAACATTTGTGCCCATAGAAATATTAGAAGCTATTAGAATGTTTCTTGCCTATGCTTGTCATACTAAGTTTAAAGTCTATCAAATGGATGTCAAGCCATATTTTCTAAATGGATATCTAAAATAAGTCTATATGGAACAAACAAAAGGTTTCCAACTATAAGATAACCTTGACTTTGTCTGCAAACTGAAGAAATCCTTATATGGGTTGAAACAAGCTCCTCGTGCTTGTTACTAAATACTGGATAAGTATCTTCAAGACAAAGGGTTTAAGAGAGGAACAATTGACAACAATCTATATATCAAAACAGAGGGTAATGATTTGCTCATTGTGTCGGTCTATGTAGATGGCATCATCTTCGAAATTAATAATGCTTCACTGGTAAAATGGTTTGTTTATGCCATGCAGTCTAAATTTGAAATGTCTATGATAGGGGAACTGCCATTTTTTCTTGGTCTCAAATTACTCGAAGGTTTGAAGGAATATTTATTTCTCAGCATAAATATCTAAGAGAAATATTGAAAAGGTTTCAAATGGAAGATTCTACACCTGTGAGCACACCTATAGTCTATGATAGGATGATGATGCAAGCTAAGAAAGGATGATGACTCACTGAATGTTGATCAGAGTTGATATAGGTCTATGATAGGCAGCCTATTGTACATCACATCATCTTGTCCATACATAATGCATGTTGCTGGAATGGTAGGAGGTATCCCTCTGCACCTAAACAGCGTCATTTGATAGCCGTCAAAAGAATATTTAAATATTTGAAAGGAACGATGAACTATGGCCTATGGTATCCTAGGAATCATAATTTTCAATTATCATTATATTTAGATGTTGATTGGGCTAACTACATGGATGAAAGAAAAAGAATGAGTGGAGGTGCATTCTTCTTAGGAGATTCCCTTGTAGCATGGTTGAGAAAGAAGCAAGGTTCCATTTCCTTATCGACTACAGAAGCTGAGTACATTGCAGCTGCCACTTGTTGTACCCAAGTATTATGGATGATTCATACACTTGCAGACTTGGAGGTAAAATATACTGCACCGATCCCAATTCATTGTGATAATAATAGTGCAGTTAGTGTGTCAAAGAATTATGTATTTCACTCCAATACTAAGCATATACCCATCAAGTATCACTTATTTAGGGAACAGGTGACCAACATTATTGTTTCTTTGCATTATATTCCATCCAAAGATCAGTTTGTTGATATCTTCACTAAAATGCTTGCAAAAGTTCAGTTTGAGTATCTATGCCAGAAGTTGGGCGTGCCCATTATGAACCTAAGAGAGTCCATCCTACTCAGGGGGAGCATGTTTTCTTTGACATTGATGTCAAAGGGGGAGAAAAGGAGTGGTTTGGATGCTACAGTTGGAGGTCCAAGCAGAATAGCACAAACTTATAGCATTGCCATCAATGCCAAAGGGGAATATTGTTGGCATGTTTTATAGGAAAGCATGTGCTTGTCATTGATGGCAAGAACAACAACATCGATGGAAAATAATAAAATCATATTCTCGGGAGGAGGAATGACAGTGGTTGTTGGATCGAACACTGTGAAGAATTTGGGCCATTAGATTAGAGTCCAGACAGGAAGAATGAGTGTGCAAGAGAGGAATAGATCCCATCCATTGGATCTGAGAAAAAAGGACCAGCAACCATTAGATCCAGTGGATTTTCAAGGAGGATAAGATCAGGAAGAATACCTGACAACCATCGGATTGAATTAGTGGAAGGACAGGATAAGAAAGCACTGAGATCTGAAATCTCGATCGCTCAATCATCTAAAATGGATCTCAACCGTCAGATCGTCTGGAGTAAATCTCAAGCGTCGGATCATCCGAAGTGGATCTGGGTCATCTGATTTGGAGTGAAATTTTGATATTTTAAATACCCAAAGCCTGGAGACTCAGAGAGATGAAATAAATCCTCGACCGTTGGATCATCCGAAGTGAATTTCAATCGTTAGATCATTCTAAAGCAGAAGGAGAGGATAAGATAGGAAAAGGGCACGCTAATATGAGCCGTCGAGAATCAGAGACTCAGATCTATGGTCAACAGGGCATATCAGACCCCCCAACCTTTCTACCTTTAACTGTGGGGGGGGGGCGCTAATATGAGCCGTCGAGAATCAGAGACTCGTGATCTATGGTCAATGGCATATCGTAATTCCCAACCTTTCTACCTTTAACTGTGGGGTCCGTGTTGGTGGTATTTTCCATGTGGGACCCACATACATGTCACCTTCCTATCAAATCAAACCCCCCTCACTCATTACCACTCACGCCTAAACCCTCTCGAGTAAACCACCAACCATTCTCATACATACCACCTCCTGCTCCATGTTACACCCACCACCGCTACACACCACACCCACTCATCATTTATCTCCACACATCTAATTACATCAGCCACACATCTCACCCATCGCCTGTATTCACCCGAAGGAAACGAGTCATCCAATCTAAAATATCACTTCAGGTGTATTCTCAATCGCTGATCATAGTACAGTTGAAGGATAGTGTAAGTTTGAAAATTTGAAATCCCAAAGTTCGACAACCATCCATCTCAATGTTTGATGAAGTCCTAGCCGTTGGATTGAACAATGAAAGGATGAGTGTAGGGATCAAATCTGACCATTGATTGTTTCCATGAAATAAATTGTTTGATCTGATCCGTCCAATCGCGCACCGCTAATATCGTGAGATCTATGGTCCCATCACATTGCGTGGATTCAAGATGCCAACTTTAAAAGTTGAAGGCTGGTCATAATCAAAACCATAGTTTTGGAGAAAGAACACGCGAGGCCGAGGTGAATTGCAGGGAAAAAATAAGTTTGTTCTCAACCACCTTTATACATGCCCGCAATCATGTGGTCACATTAACTCATCTCCCAAGTTCATATTGAGGGAGGAGCTATCACGTCACTAAGCTCCACTTCGGGGAGTTTGGGAGATCGAAGCGCTTTTTGAATAAGCATTTGGTCACTACCGATGGTCATGTAAAGGAAGGGTCTTAGAAGCCAAAGAAGCCAAAGAAGCCAAAATTGTAAATGTGTTGAAACTACGTAATATATCTATCAAAACAATAATACAAACATTTGTAGATAGAATTGGAGAAAGAAGAAGAAGGGAGAGAAAGAATGAAAGAATTCTCATTAACCGCTATGAATAATGAATAATTTATACATGATATACTCGGTATAGCTCAATGAGTGTGCACTAGAGGTGAAACAATGCACCATAGTGGTGGTCTATAGATATGGACAATAATACCAATAGTTATGGGAGTGAACCGTCACCTAGTCTAGTCTCGTGCGCTACTTGAGTGAACTAATTACCTAGTTGAGTTAACTATCAACTAGTCTTCGCTAACTGAATGAATAGAGAGTAGTGAGGAGTTAACTCGTGTGGAATAAAGGCTAATGCACCACCCCTAGTGATGATACCAAGGAAATTTTGGACTAGCATGGTGATGTCCCAATGTTGCATGGTGACAAAACCAATGCAACATCTAAACTCAACTCAACTAGTCAAACTAAAGTGTCAACTGAAAGAGAATATTCTCTAGGTGGAATATTCTCCCCTAAAATATAGGAGACTGGATAATGACTAATTATGACTAATAAAAAATGAAAAACCTTAGGAAAAAGAAATCCTAGGTGTGTGTGAAGTAACTCCAACACCCCCCTGAACATCACTATGGTGAAAATAAAGAATGGGTCCTGGCAATGAGGCCATGTTAGGTACCCAAATACAAAAGATACACTAAAAATAAAGTGAGGAAAGAGGGAAAACATCATGGTAAAACCCCCCCCTCAAGGTACAATGTATGTAAAAAGAAGAACTATAGTTGCTAGGAAACTGTGTCCTTCACTCCAAGATGACTTCAAAGAGAATGAAACTTTTGCTCAATGAAGGTCTTGGTGAATATTTTTGTCGTCTGTTCTTTTGAAGGACATAACTGTAAGTCGATTATCCCCTCGTGTACTAAGTCCTAGATGCAGTGCATGTGGATCCCGATGTGCTTTGTCCACTGCCTCTGAATTGGATCTCTATAGAACTTTAGAGTGCTCTGGTTGTCACACTAGATGACGATTGGCCGATGAAACTAAATGCCCAACTCAGTGAGAAAATGTTGTAGCCACATAGCCTAAATGGTTATGTTAACTACCCCTCTGTACTCTGCCTCGGTTGAAGATAGAGAAATGACAACTTTCTTCTTTCTTGACCAATAGATAGGCTTGGAACCAAGACTGAGTGAGTAACGAGATGTGGACTTACGATCAGTGCTATCGCCAACCCATTTTGAATCAGTAAACCCGATGAGATCTAATGTAGAGTATGTTGCATAATGAATCCTAAAGGTGATGGTTCCCTGAATGTATCGAAGGATACGCTTTGTGGCTTTCCAATCTAGCTGATGCGGCTCCTACATGAACCTGGAAACTGCGCCAACTGCATATGAGAGGTCTGGTCTGGAGTGTGTGAGATACAAAAAGCTACCCACTAGCCTTTTGTATAGTGTGTTTTCAACCAGTGGAGTCTCCCCGCCATCGTCAAGTTTGACTCCTGATAGGAAAGGAGTCGGAGTAGACTTGCATTCTGTCATGTGAAATCTCTCAAGGAGATCTCGTGCATACTTGGCCTGAGACTGTTTGATGCCTGATGCATCTTGACTGATCTCGAGTCCAAGGAAGAATTCTATCCCTTCAAATTTTTTAACTGTGGAAATATAGGTCACTTTGCATCTAAGTGTCCACACAATAAGAAGGACCAGAAATCTAAAGGTGAAGAGAGGTACAAATCCAAGAGATCCGGTAAAAAGAAAATTTTATGTGTAAACAATAATGACTCTTCAGGAGACATAGATAGTGATTCTTCTTGTGAAGATAAGGTTAATGACTTTATTCTTATGGCCAAAGAGGATTATGATAATAAAATCATAGGAAGTGATGTAAATGATGAAGAGGTAGTGGTTGACTTGGAAGGAGAACTAATCAGTGCCCTAAAATAAATTGCTAGACTTAGATTTAAGAAGAAAAAGAAAAAACAATTTTTGATACAGTTCGAGAAAGACAATAGAAAACCTGATGAAGACTTTGCCCTGCTAAAAGTGGAATTAGAAGAGGCAAAGAAAATAAAGGACATTCTGAAAAATCAGTTATCAGAGAAGAAGGCAAGATGTGAAGCCTTGGAAGAAGAGGTAGTAAAAACCAGGAAAGAGATGGAGAAGTTTAAAGCATTATATCTCCAAAATATTCCAACCATTAAAGCCTCAATAGAACTAAATGACGTTTTGAGCAAACAAAGATCTCCTTTGTTGAAGACTTGTTTAGGCTATGTAAGCGGTTGAAGCAACAAACAACTAGAAAGAAAAGAGCCAGTAAACATGATCAAGTTTCAAGTCAGCAGACAATCATACCATGTGAGTACTTCGCCACCAAAAACTAATAAAGACAAGATGATCCTTGATAAAAAACAAAGATATTAGAATATGGAGCAACAAATTCCAAGAAGAAGGCCATCCTTGAGGTACCGAAATTTCTTCCATGGTTATTGTTTTTGTTTCTCTAATTTTGGTCATAAGATTGCAAATTGTCAAATTAAGTTTAGAGACATGCAACTAAGGAGATCAAGAAATAAGCAATCTTTGCAACATAGAACTAAACAACCAATGAGTAGACAAATTTGCACGAATCACTTCGACCTATTGAACAATGAGCTCAAATGCTATAACTATCATAACTTCGGGCACAAAGCTGCAAATTGCATCTGAAGAATTACAAAAAATATCTAAGGATAAAACCCTTAGCCAGAAATGCCAGCACTTGGAAATAGAAAGATAGTGAAAAATGTGGTCTAGTACTTTCAACTCAAAAACAAAAATACTCCTGGTATATAGACGGTGGATGTTCTAAGCACATGACTGGAGACAAGGATAAGTTTTTGTCTATAAGTAAAAGAAAAATAGGAAATGTGACCTTTGGAAATGATGAACTAGGTAAAATTAGGACAAGTGGTGGCTAAAGGCATAAGGACAACTAATAATGTATATGTGCTTAAAGAAGATAGAGAAGAGTGTCATATAAGAAAACATGATGAAAGATGGTTATGGCATAGGAGACTTGGACATCTAAACTTTGACCACTTAATCAAGCTCAAAAATATCGAGGCAGTAAAACATCTTCCAAGAATATCAAAGCCACAAGATTATATGTGTAAACCCTGCCAAGTAGGAAAGCTAACCAGGACATAGTTTAAATCCAAGAGCTCTACTTCAACAGAGAAACCACTCCAATTAGTTCATATGGATTTATGTGGACCATCAAGACAGGAAGGAACATGTAAGGAAAACTACTTCATGTTGATCATTGATGATTACTCCAAACTCACTTGGGTTGCTTTTCTCAAAGAAAAAGATGAAGCATTTCAAAAATTTAAAATATTTAAGGCTTTAACTGAGAATCAAACAAGAAACAGATTAAAGGTTGGAAGATCAGACAGAGGAGGAGAACTTATGTCAAGTGATTTCAAGGAATTTTGTGATAAACATGGGATCAAAAGAGAATACACAATCCCAGGAACTCCACAACAAAATGGAGTAGTTGAGAGGAAAAACAGAATAGTTTAGTAAATGGTCAGGTCAATGATAAATGAGAAGAAAATTGGTCAAACCTATTGGGTAGAAGAAATACACACAACAATCCATATTCTTAACAAATCTCACTGCAGACAACACAGTGACAAGACACCTTATGAACTGTGGTGTGGAAGACCTGCTTCAATCAAACACTTCAAAGTATTTGGGAGTAAGTTCTACATAAAGAATAATAATGAAAACCTTGGCAAGTATGATGATAGGGCTGATGAAGGCATCTTCTTAGGGTATGCTACAAACAACAAAGGATACAGATGCTATAATAAGAGTCTGCGTAAATTGGTTGATTGTATTGACATAAAAGATGATAAAGGAATCCCAGTAAGAGAGGTGAGCAATATTGAATCAACCACAAAGGATATAGTTGAAGTTGAAGATGAACAGGTCCAAGGATCATAAAAATAAGACTATGAGTTAGATGACTATACACACACTCAGGCACACTCAAATCAGCATACAACATCAAATCCTTCCTCCAGAATTACTCAAAAGAATCATCTTGCAAGTCAGATAATTGGTGAGAAAGACAAAGGTGTACAAACCAGGAGAAGGATAATCAAAGACACCGAGCAATCACATATAGCCTTCATGTCCATATTGGAACCCAAGAACTTCAATGAAGCCAGTGAAGATGTAATTTGGTTAAAATCAATGAATGAGGAACTGGATCAGATTGAGAAGAACAATACTTGGGAGCTTGTTCGTAGAACAACAGATAAGAATGTAATTGGATCCAAATGGGTGTTTAAGAATAAAATGAATAAACAAGGAAAAATAGTTAGGAATAAAGCCAGATTGGTCTGTAAAGGATATGCTCAAATAGAAGGACTAGATTTTGATGACACATTTGCGCTCATAGCAATATTAGAAGCTATTAGAATGTTTCTTGCCTATGCTTCTCATAAGAAGTTTAAACTCTATCAAATGGATGTCAAGTTAGCTTCTCTAAATGGAGATCTAAAAGAAGAATTCTATATGGAACAACTAGAAGGTTTCCAACTGTCAGATAACCCAGACTTTTTCTGCAAGCTGAAGAAAGCCTTATATGGGTTGAAACAAGATCCTCATGCCTAGTACTATAGACTGGATAAGTATCTTCAAGACAAAGGGTTCAAGAGAGGAACAATTGACAACAATATATATATCAAAACAGAGGTTAATGATTTTCTCATTGTGTTAGTCTATGTAGATGGAATCATCTTCGGAAGTAATAAGGATTCATTGGTAAAATGGTTTTCTTTTGCCATGCAGTCTAAATTTGAAATGTCTATGATAGGGGAACTATCATTTTTTCTTGGTCTGCAAATTACTTAGAGGTCTGAAGGAATATTTCTTTCTCGGGAGAAATATCTAAGAGAAATATTGAAAAGGTTTCAAATGGAATATTCTACACCTATGAGCACACCTATGGTCATTGGATGCAAGCTAATAAATGATGATTACTCACCTAATGTTGATCAGAGTTAATATAGTTCTATGATAGGCATCCTGTTGTACATCACAACATCTCGTCCATACATACTCCATGTTTTTGGAATGGTAGGAAGGTATCAGTCTGCACCTAAATAGAGTCATTTGATAGTCATCAAAATAATATTCAAATATTTGAAAGGAACGTTGAACTATGGCCTATGGTATCCTAGGAATCATAATTTTCAATTATCAGTCTATTTAGATGTTGATTGGGCTAACTGCATGGATGAAAGAAAAAGCATGAGTGGAGGTGCATTCTTCTTAAGAGATTCCCTTGTAGCATGGTTGAGCAAGAAGCAAGGTTCCATTTCCTTATCAACTATAGAAGATTAGTACATTGTAGCTTCCACTTGGTGTACCCAAGTATTATGGATGATTTAGACACTTGGAGACTTAGAGGTAAAATATACTGCACCGATCCCAATTCATTGTGATAATACTAGTGCAATTAGTGTGTCAAAGAATCCTGTATTTCACTCCAAGACCAAGCATATACCTATCAAGTATCACTTCTTGAGGGAACAGGTGACCAACACTATTGTTTCTTTGCATTATATTCCATCCAAATATCAGATTGCGGATATCTTCACTAAATCGCTTGCAAAAACTCAGTTTGAGTACCTACGCCAGAAGTTGGGCGTGACCCCATTATCAACCTCAGAGAGTTTATCCTGTCAGGGGGAGTATGTGTTGGTTAGATATCTAATACCTCATAAAAGTACTACAACAGCTTCAGGGGAGCATGTTTGCTTTGACATTGATGTCAAAGGGGGAGAAAAGGAGTGGTCTGGATGCTACAGTTAGAGGTCCAAGGAGAATAGCACAACCTTTTAGGGTTTCCATCAATGCCAAAGGGGGACATTGTTGGCATGTTTTACAGGAAATCATGTTCTTTTCATTGATGGAAAGAACAACAACGTTGATGGAAAACAAGAAAATGATAAGCTCAGGGGGAGGAGAGACAATGGCCATTGGATCGAACACTGTGAAGAATCTGGGTTGTTAGATCAGAGTCCAGACAGGAGGAGCAACTACACAAGAGAGGAACAGATCCCATCTATTGGTTCTGAGTGGAAAGGACAAGAAACTGTTAGATCCAGTGGATTTTCAAGTAGGATAATCTCAAGAGGAATACCCAACAACCGTTGGATTGAATTAGTGGGAGGACAGGATAAGAAAGGGCTTAGATCTGAAATCTTAATCGTCCGATCATGCAAAATGGATCTCAACCATCATATCGTCCGGAGGAAATCTCAAGCATCGGATCATCCGAAGTGGATCTGGGTCATTTTATGTAGAGCATCAGTTTAAGGTTTGAAATACCCGAAGCCCGGAGACCCAGAGCCAAAATAAATCCTCGATCGTCGGATCATCCAAAGTGAATTTTAGGCATCAGATCATTCTAAAGTGGAAGGATAGGATAAGTTAGGAAAAGGGTGCACTAATATTAGTGTTTGAGAATCGGGGACTCAGATCTACGGTTGACAGGGCATATTGGACCCCCCTCGACCTTTATTCCTTTAACTGTGGGGGTGGTCCGATTTGGTGGTATTTTCCATGTGGGACCCTCATATGTATCACCTTCCTGTTAACTCGAACCCTCCTCGCTCATTACCACTTACCGCCTAACAGCCCCTCCGAGTAAGCCACCAAACCACTCATACATACCACCTCCGTGCTCTGACGTCACAATCCACTACCCGCTACACGTCACACTCCACTACCCGCTACACGTCACACTCCACTACCGCTCTCTGCCTCCACACTTCACTAAACTACCTACATGTCTCACCCACGTCAGCAAACTACCTCATCAAGGACATGAGTCATCTGATCTGAAAGATCACTTTGAGTGTATTCTCAACCGTTGATCATAGTACAATGGAAGGATAGTGTAAGTTTGAAAAGTTGAAATCTTAAAGTTACAAAGGGAGAAATTCCAACAACCGTCCATCTCAATGTTTGATTGAGTCCTAGCTGTTGGATTGAACAATTAAAGGATGAGTGTAAGGATCAAATATGACCATTGATTTGTTTCCATGAAGTAAGCCATTCGATCTGATCCATCCACTCAAAAGAACCGTCAAGATCATAGGATTGACGGTCTCGTCGCATTGCGGGGATTGGATATGCGTGAACTTTAAAAATTTGAAGGTGGGCCACAATAAAAACCATGGTTTTGGAGACAGAACACATGGAGGCTCGAGTTAAATTACAGGGAGAAAATAAGTTTGTTCTAAACCACCTTTGGACGTGCCTGCAATCGCATGGTCATATGATCTCATCGCCCACGGTCATATCGAGGGAGGAGCTAGCATGTTGCTAAGCTCCACTTCGTAGTTCAGGAGATCAAGAAGCGCCTTTTGAATAGGCATTTGTTCACCGCTGATGGTCACATGAAGGAAGGGGCTTAGAAGCCAAAGAATCCAAAATTACTCTTTGTAATTTATGAAATGGAGTGATTTTATCTGCTAGAGAATTCGAAGAGCTTCACGGTGATCTCCAAAGAAGCTGAAGAGACTCGAGGTAAATTCTAGTGGAATGAAGACTCATCATAGAGACAATTGACATATGGAAAAGCATTGAAGACTGTAACTTCAAGAGAAGATAAAGAATCTTAGGATAATGACCACTGATGAAGAACAGACTCAGTATGATCACCAAAGAGTATGAAGAGTTACGTGTATGATCTGGCAAAGGAATTTGCATGATAAATATATGCAGAACAAAGAAGAGATGGTTTCTTATGTTAAGAGTTATTCATGCAAGTAGAAGCATGTTGTTTATAGTAGCTGAAATGCACATAAGAGGCATAACACATAGAATGGACATGGTACGCAGAGCATAAAATGTAGAAGAATAGAAAGATAAAGTGAGGGAGCAGGAGGACACTGATGCAGGCAGAGCAGAGCAGTGTTGTAGAACAGTGATGAGACTAGTAATCCATTGATAAACACTATATCACTGTAATAAATTTTAGTAAACAAAGTATTTATATTTCAGGGTGGCAGGGAGGTGCTAGGGAGGACAGTCATCCTCAGAGTTTCAAGTGGGTGCTTGAACACAAGGAGTTGTATCTTCCATCTGGTTACAGCTAGAAAAAACTAGGGTGGTAGGGTGGTGCAAGGGAGAACTATTGTTCTCTGCTATATAGGTTGGTGCATGTGTGACTAGAATTTGATGCTTCCATCCAGTTGGTGTTGGAACACTCAGGGAGTTGGTGCTTCCTTCTATTGGATGCTAGAGAAACCAGAGAGTTGGCGCTCTCAGCAAGTTGTTTCTTGTAAACTAGAGGTGGTAGCCTCAAAAGGAGTTGGAGCTCATAAGAATGATAATGTACAAAAAATAAAGACTACTTATCATATCAAGAAGAAGAGGTTTTCTCCCTTTATGGGTTTCCTCAGGAATATTTGTCTCTGTGTATTTCATGTGTGTGATTGATGTTGAATACTCTATTGCTTACTTCCCTGAATTATTGAGATCATCATTGAGTTTTTGGTAATGACTTTATAATGGGAATAATTGTTTAAACACAGTGACAATTGATTCACCCCCCCCG